>JANHGL010017316.1:65235-105562 GCA_024611195.1 Ceyx melanurus
TTGTGGAGTCTCCATCTCTGGAGACATTCAAGACCCGCCTGGATCTGTTCCTGTGTGACTTGGTCTAGGTGATCCTGCTGTGGCAGGGGGGTTGGCCTAGATGATCTTCTAGGTCCCTTCCAACCCCTAACATTCTGCGATTCTGTGAGAGATATTTTGCAGTGCAGATGAACCAGCAGTAGAAAAAAAAGCTAGCAAGTTCAACATGAAGTTGAAGCAGGAAAAGGTGAGTTTGCTGATATGCCAAAGCTCATCCACATTTTAGTGAGAAGAAAGAGCTGAAAGGTTTGAAGGGTACTACCAATAGAGAAAAAAAAAAGTAATTATTCAGACTTCCAAATATAAAATATACCTTATATGGCACAAAATAGCAACAGCCAGTCTCTGATGCTATGGCCCAGCAGATAAAGCTATGACCTTAAAAAATCACAGAACTTATTCATTCATGTCACAGTGCAGGGGGCAAAAGAACAGTATTTTTTCTAGCCATGTTTTTTCAGCATAGAAGAAAATTAATGTTTCAAGGAGAAATGAAAGGAAAACTATTTCCTGGGGAAATAAGCATTCTTCTTTCATCTTTTGACTGAATTTTATGGTTGTAAGAAAATAAAATTTTACTCCTATAAGGGTTTATCTGCTTTTAGTACCTCCTAAGTACTTGAATTATAATGATCTATTTGTGATTTTAAACTCATTCTCATTATGCAGGATATTAAGAAATACTGTTTCTCATGGCTTTCAATTGGAAATGCATGCACTCATATAGAGCATGTACTGCTCTGTATTACATGGAGTATTAGTTAATATCAGGTTTTCATATGCAAATCCAAAGTGTTGAAATGCAATGAAAAACTGTGGAAGCTTAGGTTTTGACTACCAATCCATGGAAAACCAGAGTAAAAAGTTGATACATAAACAACAGCAACAGGATGGATAGATGATTGGGAGAAATATATTCAGTTTCTTCATCATCTTCTACTCTTATGCAAGCAAACACTCACTTGTTGCAAAACAATTTTATAACTAATTGCTTCCCCAAAACAAAACAATGTTGTATGTTACCTGTAAATCTCAGTTATAAATGTAAATTTTGTCCTGAGCTTAAGCACTTTGGCCAAAAGAAAATACAGCCTTTGGCATATTTTTGCATTTCAGTATCTGTCTGTATTTTATAACAGCAACTGCTTGACTCTATCTGCCAAGTTCCATATGCTTAGTTGTACTATTCTGAGCTAATGCAAGAAAATAGGTTAGTCACTAAGAAAAGAAACCCAATGTAGAACATCCAATTCTAAAAGTTATGATTGATACAAACAGACTCTCACAACTAAAAGGAACAGAAAATTAGCTTTTACCAAAGCCTATTTCTACTAAAATTATATTACTGATTGTTGTGAAGGATTCACTGTTTTTCAGAAGCACAGAAAATATTTTTCTCCAGTTTATATCTTTCCTTTTTTATAACATTTTCTATCTACCAACTACAGGAAAGAATTATTCCATAAGCTCAGTATATTTAGCTTAAATTGTGGGTAACTCAAATGTAATTGTAAATAGATAATTGAGAGGGGAAAACTCTCCCAGAAGTTAGAAAGTCTTGATCTAATCAGTGGGAAGGGACTGTGGCTTCACCATTGCAGAAGTGCCCAGCACACCACCAGCCACTGCTGGTATGGATTAGGAACTTGTACACATGAGGACGTGCAAAGGTCCACAGGCAAGAGCTAGATGAGCCATGAGTACATGATATTAAAGTTGCATTTGGAAGGCACAGCATCATTCTAAGAAGTTAATCTTTTCCTTACTACTTCATGTATAAAAAAGATGGAGAGCCTACTCATCTGTCCACAATTTATCTTCTTAATGATAAGTTATTTGTATGGGTTACAAAGTAAGTAGCAGGTTCCTCCTTCTTGACAGAAGTCAGGAAGTTTGGGTTCTGCTGCTAGAATCAGACAAAATGTAATTTAACGCTGAAAATCCCCAAGGTGTCTGAAATTGTTGCTTGTTTCAAGCAGTCCATTTAAGATGTTGCTAGTTTCTTGCTAGTGCAACAGACCTAAAATTAACTAAGCATCCCAGAGTTCAGGCTGTTAAGGAAAATTGAAGATATTTTAATAGAACAAGCTCCTCCTGAATCTTTAAAAATCCCATCTGATTTACCAAACAGTAAGGTGTCTGCATCACCCACTGGGTGAATCTTTACTTTTTGATGCCCTACAATGAACATGTTACATATGCTAATTCCATTTAAATCTGTGTAGAATGAGGGGAGCAAATGTAACCCCAGCAATGCAGAGTTCCAAGTACCTGACCAGAAAATGCTGACACTGGATTCGATGAACCACAAACACAGAACACTTCGGGTTTCAGGGGGGGAAACTGAGGGAAACTATTCACAAAAGCCATCCATGATTCACTGTCTGCCAGAGACAGCAAGTTTTCCACACACCAAAGGAGCTGTAAATCCACTGCTCTTTCCTGGGTACTCTCAGACCTATGCAGAACCTGAAAGACCCAGTAGAGATCAGGAGTCCTCAGCAGTGGACTCTGCACCTCAAATCACTCATTGAGATGTGGGGGTTTTTCAGCATGGTAGGAAAGCTGTTTCAGTTTCAGGCTGTCCAACCACTGTTTGAGTCTATTTCTAGGCACTGTAGAATGCTCAGCTTCTTTCTTTTAGGCTTTCTGCTTCACCCCTGCAGTACTTGCCACCCCTTTGGGAAACTCCTGTTGTAACATGCAAAGGCTGTTTAAAAATTGTTTATTGACATCAAGCACCCTGGACCCACAGAAATTCCTCCTGAACACAGGCAGGAGGAGGTAGTATTGAAATAGCCACAAATGCTACTTTTTACAAAGAGGGGAAGACTTTTAAAGCCTTATAGACTGGTAGAACCATATTGTGATGCCAGCCTAGAACTAATAAACTGGGGGATGCACAAGATGCACAAGCAAGCAATGAAGATGGGCCTGTGACAGGCATGATCACTGTGATCTGAGAGTGCAGAGACTTGACCACAAACTGCAAGTCACCAAAAAAAAAAGCAGCAAAAAAAAAAGCAGGACCATGATTCAGTCAGTCTCTGCTTTCAAAGCAAGGCTGAAGAATGAGGAGAAATCCACTACATCCTTCTATATATAACTGTATCCCTTAGGAACTGATATCTGGCATTTCCCCTGAAATAAACCTCGTCATCTGTACATTTGCAATTGCTTCTACCAGTGGCAAAATGATGTCAGACCTGTAAGAGTGAAAAGCCTTCACTCTTGGGATAACTCCTGCTTTACTCTCATGACTTACAGGTCCTGCAGACAGGTGAGCAGAGTCTGAGCTGACATTGGAGAGTGGATCTGTAGCTTTTGTCACCATTGGGATCAACTTCAGCAGTGAGCTTTCCATGGGAATATACAATGCCAAAGCTCTAATTCCACAATGCCCTGAAGTACATGCTCAAAATCAAAGATGACTTTTGTACAGTGGAATAACTTTATACACGTGGTTACTTTTAGGTGTGTACTTTATGGCTTTATTAATACAAGCCTAGATATTCTGGCCTACTGAGGAGTCTTTTCATTTCAGCAGATCACTAGTAAGAACTTGATCTGAACAGAGTCTTTAAATGTTTCTATATGTGGGATATTCTTGGAGGTACAGATAGATTGATACATATATACATATATATTATATGTCCAGATAGATGAAATATTGTCCTGACAGGCTATATTCTAAATTAATTTCTTCTGACCACCCTAAAAATATTCACTGAAGTAGATGTTTCAAAATTCTAGAGAAAAATTATCAGGAAATTATCATCTTTCAAATAAAAATAATGAAATATTAAACCTTTGAGGAGAATGTCAAGATTTAGTGACTCAAAGAGTATGTATTAATGAAAGCAAAACTACTTAAGAGAAACTGCTGACCAATCACAAACAATAACAAGGATCTACATAAACAATGTGGTAATTATTGCAGGGAGCACCATTAAAATGGAAACCTGTCAGAACTGTCTGATTCATTCCACTGAATCTGGGCATTTATTGTCTCTTCATGATCTTTGAATAACATCTTCAGTTTGCATCTACAAATGATATTAATGTAGCTACAAATATAATTTACTACTTTTGCACTTCACACATTATCTACATAGAGAAAAGGTAAATCACCATAGAAAATACATAAGGATAAATGAGTGGCATTGTACCTGCTGTTAACACCTGTAGACCAGTTTCTCCTCCAGAACAAACTCAGAGTTGCACTAGTTTCAGCTGAAGTGTGTTTTTGCCAGCTAGGCAGCTAGCCTTGTTCTTTTTGTTTTGTTTTGTTTCAATAATCAGATGGAGGCAATTGAAAAATACAGATACTAGACTTCTTACAGAAATTATTAACACTGAATTAAAATATATTTGTGTTTTTAAACTAAACTGGCGTGAATATAATTAATACTTTAGACTTAGAGTTAATTCACTGGTTTGGGATATGGAAAGCCCTTTCAACAGAAATTCCCCTTTCACCTTAGCCATTCAGAATTCTCCTTCATTTACTGAAGTGTTTCCTACAACCTTTGTTGTCACAGCTTGGTTTCTGTTCTTCTCCAGCTGAAGTAACAGCTGGATTGTACTGTAGCTGCATTTTCCTCAAAACATACAAATTCTTGGATAAAGGAGGAAAAGCTTACAACTATTCTCAATAGTGAGGGAGGAACTAATAACTCAAGGAACATGACATTTTTATTAAGCACCATAGTCTAAGTTTCTTCAGGAACCAGCTTTAATAATTTGGTTGTACATTGCCCTGAAGGGATTAATATTATTTACTTATAGGGATGGCTGGAAGCAGGACTGCTAACACATCCTGTACTCTTTCATCAGCTCTGCATCTTATTTTGGCTACACATAATTCAGAAGAATCATCACAGAGTGATTTCCCAACTATCTGTGTTCCTCCAAGCACACGCAAGGGAAAACTCTACCAAGCATAAAAAATAGCCTTTAATATCACAGTACATCTTTTGAGATCCTTCCTTAAACTAATTCAGAAAAACAGATGAGCCTTTCTGTCTGTTTGTTCAGAAAAATATAGCAAATTCTACACTATCTAGAAGATGATCAAACTGGGACCATCTTCTGTATTAATCATTGCTGTCCAAACTGATTTTACTTTTTATTCTCCATGTTTTGTTAAATATTTGATAATAGTCCTGACTGTTGATAGTCAGGATGAAGTGGTGGATAAAATCTTCCACAAGCAGCTGGGAAAAGTCTTGCAGTTGCTGGCCCTCATTCTCAGGGGGGATTTCAGCTTCCCAGATATCTGCTGGAAATACAATACAGCAGAGAGGAAACAGGCCAAGAGGCTCATGGAGTGTGTGGAAAATAACAATAGATTCAAATGTAATTGTTCTTAATTTGTGCTGGATAAAACTAATCTTAAATGATAATAACTTTTAAATGCCTTATGGAACTAAGTCATTGTAAAGGTAGGTGACCATCAAAGTCTTACAGAATATTTTAACATCTTTTATTGAATACCCACAGTTATGACAACAGACTAGAAGCAAGATTTCTCCCTATTTTAATTTGTTAGGTTTTTTTTGTTCTGCTTATCAGAAGGATGCAAGCCTGATGGAGTTCACAATAGGTTTAAGAATACACACTCTCAGCCTCTTTAGGACTATCATAAAGTGACTGATCTCCCAGTGTCCCAATGGGAATTCAAGAAGAAACTTGATGTTTAAATGACAAAAACTAAAAGTATTTCTCATCCAGTTCGGTGTGTTTGCCACTTGTATAACTTAACCCAACTACCCCCTACCCCAAATTTGTGCCAGTGCAGGTCTTCAGTATCCCTTTTTACACTAAAACAACACATTTTCCTCCAAGATTTGCATTTGAACAAGAAGGTAACTATATGAAAGAGAGAGAGTGATGTGGACAGGACCAAAGCTTGCAGTAAGGATAAGTAAAAGAGTACATACAGAAGACAATAGGGAAGTATCTAAGTGTTCCCTCTGTAGAAAGGGAGGAGGAGAAAGTTCTCTTCGACTGAATAACTCCAGTATGAGGAGAAGGAAGTAGCTGGTCTCAGCTAAGAATGAGGAAATCAGTTGTGGTTGATCAGTAAACAATTGCCTCGTTTGCATGAAGTCAATGTACTTCAGCGAGTCACTCGGGTTGATTAACTGGTTTGGGGTTGCTGCTGATCATAAAAAGGTTTTCCTTGACACCTGATAAACTAGATAAATACGATTTGGAGATTATAATTTTGTGGGATTTTCCATATGAGATAGCCAGAAAGAGAAGAGGTACTGTCGGATCAAAAGTAGTGGCTGGTGACAAGGGCTTGTTTCTGTACTTACCCTGCAGACACACCCAGAGCAGACTCCCTCGGGGCTGCAGCCTGACACTCCTGTAGGTACTTGAGAAATAAAGGGCACAGCTGCTGCCTCAGCAAAGCAGTGACAGAGTTCAGATACTTTGTGAGGTTACAAATAAATAAATAACTCAACATATAGTTATCATAACTCTGAAACACTGTGCTAATATACAACAGTTTAATATACAATATGTGGAAAATAGGGAAAAAAAAATACAGAAAAAATAGCATTATAGGCCTCCAGATTTAGTACAACCATTAATGTAGCTCCTTCTATTACATCAATTGAATGTTTTGAGACTGACATGAAGGTGAAAAGACTTGCTTTGGCTTGAGGCAATCCAAGAGCTTAATACCACTGAAAGGTTAAGATCCAGTTTTTCTTCCCTCCCTTTCATTGCCAGGCACAGGTCCTTTGCCACTAACCCTTGGCACTGAGGTCCACTTCAGATCCCCACTTGCATGTGTGTACACACACACACACACAGAGCTGATTCAGCTCATGAATCTGACAGAGGACTCTTTGCATATTTTTTTCTGTGTCAACAGGGAGAAATTTCTGTCTACTAGATTACTAATTTGGACTGAGCTGTATAATTTAATTTCATCTCCAAGGTGTACTTACATGAGTCTTCACTGAAATGATCTGGTATTAAAAAGAAAACAAAAACAAACAAAATAAAAAATAATATTAAAAAAAAATCTACAAACAGTGGATTTTTAAACCAGGTTATTTCAGTGATCCAGTTTACAGTGCTTCCTAAGAAAATAGTTTGTTGGCAGAACTGCAGGGGCTGACAATCTGAACATGTGACTGGAAACAAACCATCAAGGGAAGAGACATTGTTTTTCAGTTGGTTTTCTTGGGAAAACCAATGTGTATCAAGGCTGCAACTTCAGCATCCCTGCATTGTCAGTCACTTCACTGGTAGCACACCTCAGTGCCCATTAATTATCTGGTTTTGCAAAGTAAACTTTACTGGTGAGCTTTCTTTTTCCAAGACTGCTGACATGGTGAATTTTCCCAGAAGGGCTGAGCCAAGGTAACCCCATTCTGCTCTGTGAAGTGCCCATCTGGCTTCCTTCATTCCCTTCTTCCTTGTACCAGTCGCAGCACTGCAGTGAGCCCTGTCAGAAGTGCTTCAGCTCCCACCAAATCACAGAGAACAAATTCACTTTTTTTTTTTTTTTTGCTGGATTAGTTTTCTCTGGTTTAGTGAGTGGAACAGGCTTAGGTAGGATCAGACAAACACAATAGGCAGCATCAGGGAGGCAACAGGAATGTGTGGCCAGGAGAAGGGGGGAATTGAACTGACCCTTTCAGCAGTGGGAAGCCACTAAACCTCAACCACACCACCTCAGAACAAGGAAAACAAAGCCTCACTCTGACTAAACATCATAACCAAAGGCTCAGTTACTGTTGGCTGGAATATTTGGCCCAAGAGCTGAATTTAGCAGTTTTTCAAAGGAAGTCTTGTCATCTTCCATATTTTCTGAGTAAGAGAAGCCACCATCCTGGAGACGAAAGAAATCCTCCTGCATTGTGCCAAGCACTAGTAGTGGGGATAGAACATGTGCTTTCTGTAACACTGTTAGTAATGGAGTGCAGTGATAAGCCAAGAACATGCTTTTTGGACTAAGGTCAATGCAGGGGACTTGCCCAGATGGAGGAGATTTCTCTCCCTGACCCTCTGATCCCTCAGGGAACAGTTTATCATCCCTACCTGCTTTCTACAAACCTCCACCAAATGTGAGGTGCCTCACTTCTCTCCAGGTGCTTTCCTAGGGAAAAGCAGCAATGCTTCCAGCCGTGGGGAAGGGGGAACAGCTGCACTGAAGAAAGACAACAACAGGGTAACACAGAGCCAACCCTGTGAGGAGGCTAGAGGAAAAGGGAACAGAGAAATGGTAATGGAACAGAGACAGAAGCAGAGTTCTGCTCAGAGCCAGACTGTGGTGGCCCAGATACAACCGTGGTACTGCAAGAGCTAATAACTGTATCATGTACATTTACAATTGCAGTGTCACTGTATAGAACCATATGCTGCAACCACCCACTCCTGAGAGCAAGGATCCTTCCTTGTTTTATCTCAAGCATGAAAAATGGATCCATTGCTAGCTGGATTCCATCTGAAGGCTGTGGGAGGATCATGCCCACAGAAATAAAACACAGCTACACAGCTATTGCCATCGTAGCACCTGCAGTTTGACTCCCATTGCAGTGCTACTCCTCTAGGCAGAAAGATTCAAGGTTTCAATTGTACCCTGCAGATACCTTTAGAAATACAAGATGACTTTACATGAGCTGTATCCTGGATTTTTCTGAAGTAAAAAGATCAAGCAAGTCTTAGCCTTGTTACATTTTGCTGCAGTTCCAGACTGATGCTAATTAAGCCACAATCATAACTGACTTCTGTGATCCAGCAACATGCCATGTGAGATACAGCAAGACACAACAAGCAGTTCAGAATGCAGGACTGTCTGTGTGTAGAAGGGGACTTGATCAAACAACTATCTCGGGCAGTCTTGTGTACTTCTGGAAAATCCAAAAGAAGCCACAAAGGGATTTCTTTTCTTTTAAGGACATCGTTGCCTTGAGTGTCTTTAAAGAAAAGTGGATGTTAAGCACCTCAGAGTGAGCACTGGGTAGCTCCGAGGGCTCCAGTCGCTCACCAGTGCATAGAGTACTGCCACCTTTTGGCCATTTCCTGAAAAAAAACCCTTTTTCTTATTTTTTAAAACCTCACTAGGATGTAACAATGCTTCTTTTTTTCCTTCTTTTCTTTTTCTTTTTTTTTTTTTTCGTAAAGTCCTTCTGTCTTGGAAATTCTCTTTCCGTTCTTTTAACTGAGAGATATGGAGAGAGATTTGAGAGGATATTTAATATCCTTTGTTGTATTTGAGTATTAGGTCATTTTCTTGGTTTGCAAGTAGTCTTTTTTTTTTTTTTTTTTTTTTACAATGCTGAGGCTTTGGGTTTAATTAATTTGAAACAGAAACATATGACTATAGTTGTATTCAGACTCATAATGCTGCTGTATGTGACTGCAATCTTTAGATACTGCTATCCTGGACAGAGTTATTAAATATGTCCTTCTGTAAAATAGGTGTCACAAATAATAATAACCAATAACCCCGCTCTAAACCACAACACTGGAAGCCAATATCCTAAGAAACTGACAGCTTTCAATATGATACAAAAAGCTGCCAACCTCCATTCACTTCAACAGATATTTAATGCAGTGGATTGTTTTTCTGCTGGGAAAAAAGAGCCACAACTCACACTCCTCTGAGGTGAATAGAAACTCTGAATAAAAAGACACAAAAGTGCCAAATCTGAATATTTCCAAAGCTCCTACTCCTTGGACTGAAGGAAACAGTAACTGATGGAGAACAGCCAACACCTTGCACTGTCAGGTAACAAGACAGTAAACCAGCATATTTACATGTATATGTTTAAATCATAAAGTACTCAAATGACCACTCCTCTTCATCTCAGGGTTTATAGGCTTTTTTTAGTAGGGCCTGTTGCAACTGGACAAGGGCTGATGGGTTTTAAACTAAAAGAGGGTAGATTTAGACTATGTATAAAGAAGAAAATTTTACACTGTGGATGGTGAACAGGCACAGAGCTGCCCAGAGAGGTGGTTGATGCCCCATCCCTGAAAACGCCCAAGGTGAGGTTGGCTGGGGCTCTGAGCAACCTGCTCTAGCTGCAGATGTCCCTGCTCACTGCAGGGGCTTGGACTAGGTGACCTTTAAAGGTCCCTTCCAACCCAAACCAGCCTATGGTAACACTCCAAGGGGTGCAGGGAAACCAGGGATTTTCAGACAGGTAAGAAGCAGAGTTGGGTTCTCTCAAGATCTGCTCTTTTGCCTGCATTTAGTCAGGATCTTACATCCCTATGGACAGAAAAAGGCTGCTCAGGAGAGAATTCCCCAGGGTACAGGACACATTTTTAGTTCAGTGACAAACATTTTTGCACAATTGTTCTCTTTTCTCAAAGGACACAAGGTCAGGGATTACTTTGACTGCTGCATTAGACCCTTATGGTTACATTTTCAAAGCTGTGCTTGTGTTGCAAACACAAATCCTGTTATTGTTACAGGACTACTGCACATAACTTTCCAAACATTGCTTTGAAAATAGAACCAAGAAATAGCATTTGTGTGTACTTTCTGGAATTAATGTAGGCTGTGATTACTGGCCAGTTTTACAACAGCACTGCTACATGCACATCTTTCCATGTACTACCTAGAGATGCTCATTCAGACCTGTCTTTAGTAGTTAGACCCTAGTAAAGAATAAAAGAATGATGAGACATCCATTTCAACCTACCTCTTTACCACAGATTAATAGAACTTGTTTTGACTCAGCTAACACTTGTTCTTGTCTTCTTGGTTTTTTTTTTCATTTGTCTCTTAGGAATAAAGAAAATGATCCCTCGACATCAATAACATCATCTTAGTTTTGCTTAGTTCCACTCAAAACTTCCAACCTGTGCTGCAGTGATGGAATCAACCTGCTGCTGCTGGCATGAGCCAATTCCCCAGTTCCTCGAGCCCGATTAAAACTTTTTCTCCTTTTCTGAATTAAAACATGTTTAGAATCTTATTACATTGTGCAATTGCCTCAGGTAAAAACTAGTTTTCTCCTTCTGTTACTGCACAGCATCTACTGCACTCAGTGTTAATTTCTAACTATAAAAGCTTAAAACTGTCCTCCACTAATATATCAACTTTTAAACAAGAGTGTGCCTTCTAGCCATTGTTTTAACCCATAAAATCATTAATAATAGTCTTGATAAGGAAAGAGAGGAAAAGAATGTGTCTTGTAAGGGAGACAGCACCTATTTTCCATACCTTGATTACACTGAGGCATGACATTGTCTGTCAAAGCAGTTCCAGAGGTGCCCAGTGGCAGGTCACTAGGCACCTGGCACAGTGTGAGAAAGCTAGAATTTGGGTCCAGAAAAGTAGAAATCTGGCTGCTGTTGGCTCTCTGTGTGTCAGAAGAGTGAGAGGGCCCCCTCAGGAGATTAATCCAGTTACCTGTGATGAATTCTTCCTCTGAATTGCCCTCTGGGTGGTGGACACCTCTTTCTCCCTGTGACTACAGCAGATTCTGGGAAGGCTGATCTCCCAACACAGGTACTTGCCTTGGAGTGCCCTGAATTAAGCTGTGTGAAAAGCACCCAGAGTTCTACAGTAACTCCTCCTGTGCAAGGGTAACACAGCAAGGAGCAGTTTGCATAAAAGCAAGCAAATGATGGTGGTGGCCATGCTCACATCTCATACAGAGCTGACATGCAGTTGATAGATGACACCATTTATGTCACAAGCCACATTTCAACTATTTCAAGACTAACTCTGCCACTGCCCTTAGCTTTCATCTTCCTCTTTTGTCAAAATTTTCTAGGATTTAAATATAATCCAACTAGAAAGAGCAGAGATTATTCTTCAGTAAGTAATGATAATTTCTCTTGTGTTAGTGTGGTATGAACACAGACAGCATCCAAAAGCCTTACAGCCACTGGTGTAATAAAGTTCTTTTTTGGTGTGATTAAACATCAAATAGTTTTAAAGACCCCATTTATAAAATTTGAATTTCAAATGCTTATTTCACTGCTGAAAATCTTGTATTATGTTCAGACAGCTGATCTATAAATCCTCCCAATCCTTAAACTGCACTGGCCAAAATGCTACTATTCATTAGATAAGGACAGTGACTACCTCCTTTAAAATGAATCCTGGGAGATGACAGGCAGTGGAGGGAATATTTTCTAGTGTGACAAGAGACAGAAATACAGTTACCTAAAGGAAACAGCATTGAGGGGTAGAAGATATTAAACAGGGAAAATGCCTGCATGATGATGACTGTGAAGGAGCCCATTCAGAGCTTCTACACAAGCAATATTTCTTACATAGTCTTGGCTACAATCCAAACTATATACTTATACACACACATATATGTATATGTAATTAAAAAAAATATACAGTCCATCTTGGGATGTAATTTCAAATGTAAATTACAAATCCTTACATATATTGATCCAACAGTTGTGGGCTACTTATTATGAAAGTCCACTGTTCTGTTACAGAAACAGTACCATTTTACTGCATTTTAAAATACTTTTGGTCTTGTGATGTATAGAAAACGGATGGTGTAAATTTGGATCTTATGTCTCATTTGGCAAGAAGCAGACATTTGTAAGGTTTTTAATCCTCTGAAGACAAAGCAAGTTATACACATGCCTAAGTTCTTGCACACAATACAAAAAAATCAATGAGAATGTTCACATGACTAGATTTCAGGCATATCCATAAAGCTGGAAGAACTATGGCCTTAGCATGTACATGGATAGAAGTAGTTTTACACCAAAATGGAGAAGAAGGGACTGTAACAACTAGATATGTTCTCCATAGAACCTGGAATAAAATCAAAGACCTTAAACTGAACAGATGGTTCAAAGTGATACTTAAGTATAAATATTAATAGCTTTCAGGACTGCTTCAGTCTGGTATTTAATTGTTTAAGATTTCGCTTTCTCTGTTTGTAGATGGTTTTCACCTAAAACAAAGCAGAACTAAAAAAAGCAAACACACTATATGCTTCTTAGGTAAGTAAAGCCTTTTGGAGATGAAGTAGGTATTTTGAAATTACTGTTTCTCTTTTAGCCCTAGTGCAGAACAGAACAAGTTTGCAACAGCTTGTGGATATACATCACTGCATTATGGCTGCCTACCTGTGCAAATGCCACGATCCACACATGGATGTGTTGGGATGTGTGTTTTGCAGCCAAGCCATGCATCTGAACACCCTGGCCTAACAAAGGGCTCTTTCAAGTGTGCAAGGGCAATCGTAGATAAGGTTTCTAGAAAGGAATGAGCTCAGCTATATTAGAACAGTTTTGCTCTCAGCAAGGTAGATCCACCCTCTCCAGGCAGTTACCAGTGCTAAAGGAGATCCTGTGCAGGATCAATCACACTTTTGAGAGCAACTTATATTAGAACAGCAAGTTGAGGGAGGGGAGAAAGGCAAAGGACAATTTATTTCTGCAGAGCAAAAAGAAAAGTCTTCAGACTTTAAGTAAAAGTTTGAAGATTATATTTTTCCTTCATTACCAAAAAAAAATAAAGCTTAACCAGACTCAAAAATACAAAGCAAAAAAGCAAAACTACAGTATTAAATATGGGAAAACGAGAGCTACTTCTATCACACCAACCTAAAGCAACTTGAGTGGTTTGACATGTTCTTCCAGCGCATGGCTAAGGTGGAACAAATAGCTGAGTTCAAATCCAGTCTGGAAAACAGAGGAAAAGCTTTCAGTTAGTTTTTGGTCTTGTCCAGAACAATTCTGTCAGCATTCAGGATGCACCCACAATTTTGAAGCCAAAGGGGTACCTCCCATCAACTGTTCAAATGCATTTCAGCCCTGAGTGCAGCAATAGGGTCAAGAGAAGTTTAGAATTTATTATAGAGAAAAGACTGCTGCTGTGGGACCTCTCTGGCTTCAAGCCCTGCAGAGCAGAAAGCAGCCCCCCATAACTGCTGCTCTACACAATCTCCATTGTTCTCTCAGGTTTCACAGCTGCAAAGGTTGCTTCCTCTTCCAGAAAGCAAGAGCTCTCCTTGCTGTGAAGCTGCACAGCAGCTCCATGACAGGAAGGATTTTTCCCTTTCTCATTTGGGGAGGTGAGTGCTGACCTTGTTCACTCTTCACTGCTTATATCACCCTGCTTCAGTACCAATGGCTTGGCCTGGAGAGCGCAGCGGGTCTCAGGTGGCTGGGGTTTGATAAGGTGTTTCCTCTGTGTGCTATTCTTGATAAGTACTACTTGAAGGATACACCTACTAAATTATTTAGCCTTTTTTTTTTTATCAAGAAACAACTTTAGCCTTATATAGATCAGTTTGAAGAGAGGCCAAGAACACATGAATTACACATCTGAAAGCCCTGTTTAAGCGATTAGCTGTTTCTCAGAGACACTCGCTAGTTCCTGAGAAGAACCTGCCCCTGAGTTTCCCTTAGCGGAGAGAGGGAGCTCAGGCTAAACGTGTTTCCCAACCTCTTTAGTAACTTGATCCCTTTCTACACTGGAACTCCCCCAAAACTCCTAGCAGGCAGGAATCGCCCGCAATTCCCAGCTGATGACAGTCCGAAGGGCAGGGCGTTTGTGGCGAATCCCGGTCTCCCCGGCGCTGGAATGGGAGGCGCAGCGCCACCTCACGGGCAGCAGAGCGCGGAGGAGGCGGGAGGGCGGGAAGGCGGGAACGCGGGAAGGGAGATGGAGAGAGAACAGGTCGTGACAGGAAAAAAACTAAACAAACCCCCCTTCACCTTCTACGTTCCTGACGTGGTAGAGCGTTCAGAGCAACTTACAGGCACCTGGCTACCTAAGTACCACTGCACGTGTTTGCCCTTTGGTGCCTTCATGGCCTTTTCAGGTGAACGGGGTGCGATTGCTCCAGAAAGCTCAAACACAGAATGGGTGAAGACTTTGCCCCAAAGCTGCAGTTTAATCTGAGTAACTCTACATAACAAAGGCAGCTAAAAAAAAAAATATTATTAAAATTAAAGAGATCTAATAGGCTAATATAGTCCTGTCATAGGATCACTATTGTGCGTTCATATTTGTGAATAATTTTTCATATTTAATGCAGTTAAAATAATAACTCTACCTACAAAACATCACTGTTAGCTGGGCACCAGAAAAAAATAGAAAAAAATTATTTGTTTTACCTCACAAATCTGGTGGTCTGAGAAGGACAACAGGTCCTTGTTTTTTCTGATGAAGCGACCTCATATAATTTCCATATGATCCAATTCCACTCTGAAGGGAAGTAAACTAACTTTGATTTACAGTGACTTGAACACAGAGCTTTTCATTGGAAAGCCAATCTGTCATGCGTCTGAATTCCCACTTTTGATGTGCACAGGCATTTTCCTGTCAGCCCAGTAAGTTTTTAGTTACTGCACTTCCCAAAATATATGCATCACTAATCAGCAACTACTAAAACAACATCCAGGCTGAATCTAACCTTCTGCAGGAAAGTAATTAAAAAAAAACCCCTATTATCCAGATTAAGAACTACTTTATTTTTCTAGGTAGATCACAACCTCTTTCATTGCTTTGCTTGATTTTTTTTCTGACATGACTGCAAACTTTTTTGCTAAAGGAAATGTACCTGCCCTTATTAGATTAGGATTTGGCAGCAAACTCTGAGATGTTATAGTCTGTCGTATCAGATGACACTGGGGCTTAAAACTTTTCATGTTCCTTTAGTTACACATTCTAAAAGAGCTCTACACAAATTCTCACATCTGAATTCTAAAAAAGCCTCGCTTTTGCTTTCTGTCTCGTGCTGAACAAGCACAAAGATCTCTGCCACTTCATTTTCTTGGAAAAAGTCAGTTGTTTTTAGAGTAGAAAAAAATAACTTGGCTTATTTCCATCGTGGATGTATGTGTGGCAATAAAATTCACTTCCCTGAGCTAAGGTGCCCATACTCCCCATAAAATGCAGGAAATTTAGGCATTCAAGCCATCAGATTTAATCGACTGACACCTAGGCTGCTAGTAAAAGATGCCAAAAAAAGAAAAAAGGAGAGGATCTGATGTTTGCTACCCATCATAAACAGTGAGAGGCCTGTTCTTATCTGGAATCTCAGCTACCAGCAGTGGTACCTGTAGCTGGTGTCTCTGTCCCTTCACCCCTTCTCACAGGATTTCCCAATTTGCAGTACTTAGGAACTTAAAGGTCAAAACATTTGCTTTTGTAGGGGAAAGTGCACGTTTGAATTCCTCCTCTGCATAAACTGAAGCCTGAATTTTTATTCTTCCATGACTAATGTGAGTTACCTGCTTTTCAGGATACTTGATCAATACTGTTTTCTCCTCTTCCTCTGGTTCCAAACTAGAGAACAAGAAATTTAAATCCCCTGCACTGGGAAAGAGTTCTGACTGCTGGGTTTTGTGGGGGCCACACAGGAAAACTCGGTTCCTACCTGTCTTTTGTGTAGCAAAAAGGATCTAGACCAGGTTGTATTTTAAAAAAACCAACAAAACAATAACAAAATCAAACCAACAAAACAAATAAACCAAACCACCAACCACAAATCCACAGCCCTTCACATAACATTTTCCAAGATTCTTTAATCTACCAACATCGTTTACTTTCAAGATAGTTTTGTGGACATTCCTTACAAATAAAGTTCTTTAATTTCTGACAAAAATACAAACCTGAGAATGTTTTTATTATCTTTTTTTTTTTTCTTTAATGGAGAGACTTGTTTTCAGACACAGTAAGGTTTTAAAATGCTACTCTTAGAATATGCAGCTGATACTGACCGAATGTCTTATGACCTCTCTCTCCTACTTCCAGCTAAGATTAATAAAGTCCTCACCTCCCCTTTAGCCTCCAGATCTTATTCCAGCAGGAAATCACACCTTAAAGTAAGTGATCCTGCCAGATACTTCATAGATTCTCATTAACAGTGAAAGTGGCAAGTATGTTCCATCACATATCTTCCCAAATGTGTTGAAGTGAAACAGGAAAAAAAAACAGGTTGGTTTATCTACACATGTAAGGATCACTTCTTGCTATAATTAAATCCTTTCTTTCTAGAAAATACACATGTAAGAATTTTATTTACCCTGAAGTTTTTAGGAGTTTCTTTTTGTGTATTTATTCCTGTATTACTACAGCCAAATAAATTATTTCATTAAGACTTATACTTTTAAATACCATCCTAATATATATGATTAAATACTTTACACAAACAAATTTCTAAGCATTATTGCACTGTACAATATACAGTGCACTTCTCTAAAATGCACCTCATTCCACAAACATTAACATAATTAACATCATGTTATTTAAAGCAATCTTGTGGGGGGGAAAAAAGCCTCAAAGGAGTAAAGCAGAAAAATATTGCCAGAGATGAGCCCAAGTGCTTGAGGAACGCTCTTAACAATCAGTTCTCTTCAGGCTGGTCCCAGTGATGGGACTGGCATTGAATAATGCCATGAGTGACTGTCAGTTTTAAGCAAGATATGACAATGCAGCTTTGGATTCAACCAAGATTTTCCATTACTCTGGGAAGTGATCTCAAATCTCTATTTTGTAGGTTTGGGGGTTTTTTTCCCCTTTTTCAAACAGTAACATTTCCAGGATATAACTGATTTACTGTTCTATAGTGTGAGTTATTATTCTAGATTTCCAAAGGGAAAGGACTGGTATTTTTGCCTCCAAGATTGCTCTAAGAAAACACCTGCATTTAGAATAAGAAATTTTATAGAGCTGTGAGATATTGTCCAGGGTACAAGTGGAAACACTAAGAATTATATCCCATCTGAGGGTGAAATTAATATATTTCAGATTTCTTTTTCACTCTTGCACACATGGAACATGTTTAATATAATTCTCAGTGCCTGTAGACTTCTTTAAAGCCTGAGATAAATTTACTGTCAGAAGAAGGAACTGTGTATTCACACAGGAGCAATTACTTTGAGTCTTATTCCATATTTTAGTCTGAAACCTAGTGAGCATTTTTGTTGCCACCACGGAGAATCTGCCATGAAGAAAATGCCTCTAATTGTAATCCTATAACCTCTAACTTTCTTTTAACTTAACTCTAGCTGTTATTATGATGACACTATAAAAAGAACTGCTGGAAGATCAATTGCAAATAGCACCAGAAAAATAAACTTATTTCTCTTCACTTCATACACTATAGCAACATGGATGAGTCAAGTTCAGCTGAAGATGTGGATATTTGATATATTGTCAATCAAAACCCTCTAGCACATTTTCTCAAGCCAAACTGAGTACTAAGTAGCAGTGTCCAATGCACAGGACTTTTGCCAGGCAAATGCACCCTCAGGTGCATTTGTCCAAGAGACAGAGCCACACAGCCACTCCTACACTTCCATGTGCACCTGGAAATCACAGCTGAGCTGTAGCACACCTCATTTTTTGCCAGGACAATGTGTTTTGGTGAAAGTATTACAAAATATTCTGTAGTTTTACAGAGCTTTATAAAGGACAGTGAAGGATGGTGGTGCAGAATAACCATGTCTTCCTAATGGGAATTGTCCTTAACTGATTTTTCAGAGTCAAGAACATGCTATGGGATTTTAATAGATTTGGGGGTTATTTAAAGGCAATATTTGCAGATCAGACACACCTTGCAATTTAGCAATGCTACAAAGGTAATTCTGCCCAGAGGTCTTCACTGTTTTATAGATTCCACCCACACATACATGCTGCTGACTAGCTTTCCACCCAGGCAGATACTGCCTTTCTGATCCAGACCTTTACATGATATTGTTTACATGCTTAAAGCTCCTTCAGACAATCTATAGTAAATATGTAAAATCCTTCAACATGATCACAACTGATTTCTTATGATTACTATGCTGCACAATGTGAAAGCCAGATATTTCTATAGAAACAAGGTTATTATTTGCTGTGATTGAGTTTAAGCCTGAGAGCTTTGGTTAATACACAGGACATGCAGTTATTTTGTCTTTTTCATTCAGACCAGAACTCTTCCTCCTCTGGGTCAGAAGCAAATACAGTTGAGCACTGTCACCCTGCCTATAGGTTGCAGAGTAATCTGCAGTGCAATGTGCAAAATATATCATTTTTTATTACTGAAGCCTACGGATGATTTTTCAGGAACAGTTTTGTTCTGTTTCTTTTTTTCTCAATGTCACTGACTGAGGTTGTTCCTCCTTTGTTATTACTCATTGTCCTTGTATGGGGATCTTAGATTCTTTGCCCTAAAAATTATTTTCTGTTTTATTGATGTGAAAATAGATCACCCTTTTATTCTTCAGTGACCAGTATACATTCATTAGCTTCTTAACTTCCCTGCTTAAAACTGTACTGTACCAACATGTTTTCTGGTTTTATTCTTCAATTTATAGACCAACAGTATTTTAAGGCTGAAGATTATTCTTTGTAATATCAAATTCCAGCAGCATTACAGCCAGGAAATGAAGTAAATAACACTGAATAAGCTCAGAATTCCTGTTTGAGTTACATTGTGAAACACAGTTGTGTGCATCTGTCTGTGTCAATGATAAAATAAGACATCTTGTAAATGTTTACATTTATCATTTTAGTGTCTAAGTTTGATTCTCTATTAAACACCACTGGCTTTCTCTTGCTATTTATGAAGGAGTCCTGCTTTGCAGAGAACAGAAAAACAGCAAAACCAAGCAGGACACTAAATTCATCTCAGGGTTCTGCTGACATCTGAAACCACTCAAGCTTTGCTTGAGAGACTCTTGATGTATTTATAACCCTGTAGTTTACAGTTTCCTTCCATTTACTCTGTAAGTGGATGACCTACCAAATATATGCATGACAGTCAATATGGATCCCTTATATGCTGTCAGGGAGTTGTCTGATGGTAGGACCCAAACTCCAATCAGGTTTGAAAATGTGCTTGACAAAAACATTTATCATGTAGCAAAAACTAAAGGAGTTGCCTTATAAATATTATGTATAAAAACTAAGCTCTTGGAAAGTGAGGCTAAGAGGACAGAAGTAACTTGAGTCACTGCAGAGACTAAAAGAACATTTGTTTTTTACACAAACAGTGCTGGCTTGATTTATTAGTGTGTGTCTGTTAATGGATTGCTGCTGAGCCCCATGGCAGAACTCTTGGGGCCATGTACTCAGCCTTTCCTCAAAGCCAGGTGAGGGCATCATTTAGATGCTGCTACCTGCTCAGGTGATGGTACATAATGTTATGACACTGGTTACAGTAACCTTGCACTGCTCCCAGTGACTCCATAGCTCTCCTTTCTGCTCTTTTGGCATCACTCTGAGCAGTTCCTGCCTTTTCTGGGAGCCATCACCAGCAAGCACAAACCTAAGTAATGAGGCTATTAAAGGTCAGAGCACTGGTGCTAACAGCTGTTTGGTAGCACACAGAACAGGAGGCAGGACACTGCACTCCAGGACTATGGTTTGGCTGAAAGGAGGGATCAGATTAGCCAGGGATGTTTCTCAGATCCATGTTTGTATGCTCTGTTCAGCACTAGAACTCAATGGTAAAATCTTTCCTCACTTCCATAAAAAGAGAATAATTTTCTAATCATACCCATAACATAGTACAGTATTATTCAAGTTGAATAATAAATAATAATTAAATATTGCTCGTTCTTAAATGGGATGGACAGAACAGTTTCTGTTAACACCTTTTCAGAAATAAGCTAGGGCTTACAGCAGAAATAAATCAAATGCCACTAAGGCTATTTTGTACCTTGATAAGAATAAGATTTTTTTTTCTATTTTATCCACTATATTATACATTGTTTTCTTTGGTTTGTGAAGTGTGGGGTTTATGGTGTGAAGAATGAAACAGCATTCACTCTAAGAGGGAGCTGGAATGACTGAGCCTATGCCACTCTTGATGTGTGCCCTGCATCAAGGCATTGCTCTCTCTGCCACACTTCCTTCAGCTGTAAAATGAGGATATTGTAGTTCCAGAGCAGGGATGCAAAAACCACCAGTAATGTAAACATGGGGGAAAAAAAAAAAATGATCCTTATCTATACACTTGCAAAATGAGAAGGGTGGTGGGACTGGCAGCCTTTGGTATGCTGATGATTTCTTTACTACAGTAAAATCAAGAAACTGTCAGAGAAATTACCTGAACATGGGGATGATTTGTTGTTTAATCTTCCACTAAACACTTGCCAGGTACCGGTTTCTGCAGCCACTATTATTGGAGAGTGGAACTGGGTACCCAAAAATCCTCCAGTTTTGTGGAGAGATTAATCCGAAGGGGGCTGAGGATCCCACAGCACCACCTGCAGGACTGTATGCGAGCCAACCACTCCCTACTGCCCCAAGCTGGAGCAATGAAGCAGCAGTTCATGGTTCGTCTGTGACAGGCTGGCTCTTCACTCTGTCCTCCGTCAAATTTGAAAGACATTATTAAGTGATATAATAAATTAAGCCAGTTTTGCAACGATATTTGACTATCCTTACTAATTTTGCTCTATTCTGCACAAAAGATTTAAATTAGATGTGCCTGATTCAGAAAAAGATGAAAGAAAATTTAGCATTAGAAATGTAAATGACATATTTTAATGTTTATTTGTATTTCTGAGGCAAGAAAAAGTGGATATTCTTAATTATGACAGGCTGACATATGCCTATAATGTTTGTGTTGACCTGTAAATTCAATTCTGTGACCATTATTTTGTCTGAAAAACTTCTATTTGTGTATATGCTTTCCTGTTACATTTTTCCACTTGGAAGGAAATAACCACTGAATGGAAAAGCTTTCCACTGAGCAAGAACACTATTAACAAGAAATATGCCATAAAATAGCAATGTAGTTGGGTTCATTCTATAAAAATAGGCAGCCTGAAACACCAGAAAACTGTTTCTCCTTGTTTGCATTCATTGTGTAAGGGCAGAGGGGAGGCAGGCAATGGATTTCGTGCCTTCTGGAACTGCTGGAGAACTTCTGAGAAACTAAAAGATGACAGATTTTTCTGTACTGAGGTCTCTGCAACAACCCATTAGCCCAGTACAGGATTAAGGGGGTGCTGCCAAACCTGTGAAGCTCTAAGCAAAAGCCATGGGCTTTGTAAATACTGAGAACACTCATGGGAAGTGTTTGGTATGCAGGTGTTCATTAATCTTGCTTTGTTTAGCTAAAAAACCATGGTTGATTTGAAAATAATTTTCTAAATGTGTGAATTCCATTTTATTTGTAACCTTCCCATTGTAGGGCTTTATTGGTCAGCCACAACACAGGTCATGCTAAAATGCACAGTTGTGAATTAACAGTAGAACACTGGAGTATTGGTGTAGCTCAGACCATAAGTGTAGAAGCTGGCAGTGTCATAAATAATAGGCTTCCTACTGAAGCCTAGGAAAAAGGAGTACCCCATTTTGAGTTCTTTTCCCATCTCCAGAGGAGCTAAGAACAAAATCAGAAGCACATCCTGTTTATTCCTTGTCTTCTAGCTCATGAAGAATTTAAAAAAAAAAAAAAATCATTAAGGGAACATAATTTCCTATATATTTAATGGGACAATAAATCCCAAAACAATATACTGGACACCTCTAGAAAGACTTGTAGCTATATTAATGTACTAAGAAGATGAGTCTTTTTGGTTCTGTTAAATGATGCAATGATAGCCGACACATGTATAATTAAATCCCAACACTGGCAAATACAGATAAGAGAAAATAACCTCTGCTCAGGAGAAAGGATAAGGCAAAGGCAGTGGTAGAGAGCACAGTCTTCTGAGGGCTAGCCAAGCCCATACTATTAGAATAAACATCCAGCTCTACAGAAACCTACCTCATGCTTCAACTCAAAATATGCTGCAAGTCACAGCTTACAGGGAAAGGAGCATTAGGAGATGATTCAGTAGTTCTATATCACTCAGCTTTTTAGCAAAAAAACTGCTAGAGTGCAGCCCAGAGATGAGCTGAATGCTTTCTGCTTGCTTTCTGTTTTGTTGGGGGTTGGTTTTTTTTGTTCCTGTAAGTATTGCTTCATTGTGCTCCTCTGCAGTCATCTTATTTGAATTTAAAATCTCATGGAGCCCAAACACAGGGCTATGCTTTCAGATCTGGAGTGTACTTAGGTTACCAAATATAGTACTGCAGCTGGAACTAGGTACAGATTTATTGTGACCCTAGTTTAAAAAAAACCAAATAAACAAACAAAAAAAGCAACCCTGAAATCAGAGAGGATATGAGAGTTGCATGATGCCCACAAAACACTGACATTCACATTGTAACAGTCATCACTGCAGCAAGAAAGGAATGTAATAGTCTAACTTTACATCTTATTACTAAAACCAGATATCTTACTGGAGAGAAACTGCAAGACACAGCAACCTCATTAGTGGCAAATCTAGACTGAAAACAAACAAAGATCTGCAGTGTATCAGAACAGCCAGAGGAGCAGAAAGGCAGCAGCTGTCCCACAGTGAGCAGTAGCTGCATACAGGTATTCTGACATGTGCAGAGTACCTACTGGGACATTATCTCAGACAAGCTTCTGAAAATTCCCAGGGTAAAATTCATTTATGCAGATTGAGAAATAAAGCACTTAAAAGTTAAGAAAACCTAGATTTAGGTCGATGTTATAAAATTAACTCTCTCTTTATGCCTTCCCAACCTATGTACTAACTGCAGCAGGGCACCCCTAGGCAAATAATAGGTTATCATGTAATCACAGACTGGTTCATAATGTATGCACTCTGGAAGGCAAAATTAAAGATACGTTTACTTTCATGGGAAGAACAAAGCAGGTAATGATAGTGAAGATTTTAGAAACCTGTGTATTTGTCAAGAACAGAGAATTAAAAGGCTTTTAGCAAATGGACCTTTTCTAACGTAAATTATCACGCTAATATTCTCCACTCTTACAGCTCCAGCACTGGTAGCAATAATGGATGTGGCATTAGAAGGAGGGCTCAAGTTGCTGTCATCACCAAGGTGAAATGCTACATCTAATTGTAGAGTCTCAGACAATCATCTAGCCTGATTTAGTCTGATGACCCATCCAGATTCAATTCTGAACTTATGTAGGGTTTTCTGGAAACAGTCTGGGTATAATGCTTAATGTGGCTTCTGGAACACACCATTCAGACCTTGTCCACTCTACATTCAGTTTTGTCATTACTTTTTCTAGCATCTTAGGTTATTTATTCTGCTTTAGCTGAAACACAAGCATGCTGAGCTCTAAGAGGACAACTCTTACCAGAGCTTGTATTCACAAGGACCTCATAAGAGGTCAAGAAATAAGATAAAGCTTTTCACTCAGCACGTTTTTGCTCCTCATTGTAGTAGGCAATTAATTTAAATACTCATAAATAATCATCAACTTTTATCTTGTTCCTGGCGTTGCAATAATAATTCTCTGTATTATCCAAAGGGTACTTTACAGAAACAGATCTACTTATCAGCAAAGGCTGGGAGTATTCCCATTGTACAGATTGGTTCATGTTTATTTCCACTAATAATGTTAACTACACTTCTCAATAATTTGCACAAAACTGTAACTTACCTTCTAATATATGCAATTCCCATATGTAGCCACTGGATGGACTTACAGAGCCAGTGAATATTTCTTGATTGCAGACAAGATGCACAATTAGGTGAGCAACTGGGAAGACCTCTCCCTTCTGGGCAGTAGGAGAATTTTTTCTGTACAAAAGGCGTGAGCCTGAAAAGCAAAGTACAAGAAGATATTTTAGCTTCTCCTCTTCAATCAATCCTTATTTTTCAACACTGTTTAAGAAAAAGCAGTCGGTGGAAATGAGACAGAGTGATAGGAAAAATAATTTGTAGGAGAACGCACAGGTCAGTTCCTAATGTGATTATTTGGCATTAAAGTTTTAGGGTAAAAGCACTAATAATTGTACTGAAAAGAAGCTAGGGTGTTTTTGATAGCAAAGTTTGCAAACAGTTATTTAAAATCCTGCTCAATTTCTAAAACATGCTACTTGAAAATGATCTGATTCTTCAAGACTAAAATAGGAAGGTCTTTGCTTAAACTACCTACCTTTTCCTGGAATAGGAATCACTCTGAATAGTAAGTGTAAAGCAAGCCCTGCATTAAGTAAAAGTATCATCTGCAAATATAATTTTTTTTTCTTTTTTTTTTTTAATTACAGCTGGATGTTGCAATTACTTCTGAGTACTTTGGGTGTATTATATGCAACTATAATACCTTCTATTTCATGTGCTTTTTTTAGACCAGTTACCATTAAAGTGCATACAGCAGTGATAAAATACACAGTGTGATTCCATGCCCCGTGTTCTGCTGTTGTGCAGCCAAGAACAGGAGTACCTATCAATGGTAGCAGGAAAACTCAGTAAATTCACCTCAAGCAAAGTCCAAGTAGATAGGGCTGCTGTGGGGAGAACTAAGTGGAGTTGGGGAAGGAGAGTACACATGTATGAGAGCAGGAGAAAGAAGAGCTGTTGCATAAATCTCCTGCTGTGCTAAATCTGTGGGCAGTGACAGTGATTAGCACAACCCCTCTACTCCCTCTCTGCAGTTATGCCCAGTGACAGGATCTAAATGTGGATCACCTGGCTTTATCATTTTCTCTGACTGCCATCACCCTATTCTGTCCCAAACAATTTAGAATGGCATCAAACCTAACTATAGGAGAGGCTACTCTGTATGCCTGCATTTCTTTTGTCTTTGTACTGTGAAGGTCATATGCAGAGTCTGTGTAGTGAGAGAACATCCTCTGACTGTTTAATTGCATGGGATAGTCTTACTGGGTACCTATTATAGCCAAGATGAATGACATCCAGTTAAAAAAAAAAACAACATGTGAGCAAGGAAGGAAGCCTGGGTCAGGTTCAGTCCTACTCTCTATTGTTTTCAGTCCACTTCTGGAACAAAAGATGAAAGCAGACTACAGGCATTTCTCAGCTCACAACCTCTTCCCCATCCTACTTCGCTTCTTAGCCGTGTACTACAGCACCTCTGTGGATAAAAATGACACCTGCAGAAAAACCCATTGTAGAGCTCACCAATATTGTGCTGCTTTCTACCATATTCCTGTTCTTTTGTAGAAGGGCTGATATAAGGCCCAAACCAAACTAGCTGAGCAGGCACATTTCAAGCTATGCATGCTCTGTAAAACCCTTCTAAGTCAGGAGCTGATAGCCAAGAATGAATTGCCTGCAGTGATCACACAGGCCATGGAATAGGATGGGACGACACCTCTCACAATTACAATAATCGTGGTGCCCATCACTGGGCACAAATGTGTGCCATGTGCCACTGGCATGCCAGGGCTCCTGGATGCCATATGCTGTCTTGCCCTCAGCTGGGGGAATACCATCTGGCACAGAAGCCCTGCAGTTGGCACTGCAGGCTGCAGGCTCCTCTCCCCCCTCTCGGCTTCCCGCCCTACCTCTCTGACTCCTACAAACCCCTGATCTCCCAGGAATGAAGTCAGGCTACAGGAATACTGAATGACTGAGTCAGAGACTAGGAATGGGGTTGGCAGCTCCAGAGACTGCCTGATACCTATCACAGCCTCAAAGCAAAATTGTGACAAATCAGGTAGGTCCTCCCCTACCTCTCCCCAGGCAACGAGATCCCCTCCCTGTTCTCCCCACCACACACAGTGTCATGTCACAGGTGCCTTCCTGCTAAAGCCCTCCTGGAAATCATCCTACCTCAGCCAAGAATGCTTCCCCCGGAGAAGCCCCTGAGCATAACTTGCTATTCTTGGCTCATTCTGACCTCCTTTAATTTCCTGACCTTGTTCTGAAACTAGGTGTTGGTCTGCTTTTAATCACGCCAGACCAACCAAACAGCAATCTTCTCATACCAGTGCTGATTTAGGAACCTTTGCTAAGCTGCTGCACTGGGAATCTTCCACCCTACAGGGATTAGGTCACAGACTTCCTTCCAGGGTAGGTGGCATCATGATCAGCCAGCTCCAAGCTGGGACAGTAAACTGGGTGGGGCAGCATCCTAATATTAGAGAGGGAACCTATGGAATTACAAGCACCACTAATCTAACCACCTACATAAGCAAATCAAGTTAATAATCTACTTTACTGGTCTGTCAAGCCTCAGACACACATACAATACTGGATATGTAATGGTGAACTGGCTCACATTAATTAAGATTTTCCAAGTGTTTCTAAATGACATGTAACAATTCAAGCTACTTAAAGACACATGCTCAGCTTGGGAGTGGTCCTCTTTCAGACAGAAAATATAAGTAATGGATTATTCTAGATGAACCCCTGAATACAAAATTATTTATTTCTATAAATAAAAGATTTGTTTAAAGTTCTTACACAAAAGAATTGCAGGATAATCTCACTATTTTATCACTTGTCATTCTACTCCAGTGAGGCAATATGAGGTAAATATCTGTATCTATAATGTTGCTTTTAATTAAAGATCTGTCAGGCAATTAGTTGCTAGATCCACAAATGACAAAGCTGATGCAAAGCTCAGAATCTTTTCACTCACAGATTGCTTGGTAAATTGCTTTATTTGTGTTGGATGCGCTACTAAAATCATTCAAATTAGTAACCAATCTGTTCCTGTTACTGTACACCTGAAAGTGTAACAGCAAATCTGTCCTGTTACAGCCAAATGACACATAGCAGGAGAAACGGTGCCAAGACTGCCTGGTTGGGCTGTGTTGGGGTCTGTGGGTTCCCACCTGTTCTGTGCGATGCATTGTGTCGCAGCACAGGCTAAGCACAGATTGCAACTCTGTAAGTGTGGGTGACATATGACATTCAGTATGAATTCCCCTCACTTAATTCACATCATGTTCTTTCTTTGACACACAAAAATTTTAGTAGCGTAGTCTTGCAGTTTGGAGAACTGGCTTTAATTTGTTTTTGGGGTGTTGGTGTGTGCCATCCTGAAGAAGTAACAAGATTACAGTCCTCACCCTGCTAAACCCCAACATTTGAACTGTCTAACCTCCTGCCAAATTATCTTCTGCAGATCCAAAGTGCTTGCACACACTCATGCTGACAGGTTTTTCTTACCTCCTGACATTGCAGTGTTGATTTCAGATTAGTTCTTTAAAGGCATAAAGACTACCAATACATGTTTCCATGTGTTCTTGATGAAAGCAAATATCCATGCAAATATTAAGGAAGAGGAATTTGAAAGGAAAAAATAATAATTTGCAATTCCTGAACAACAGATGAAAAACCTGATAAACCTTCTCTCCTGGAGAACACCTGCATTTGTTTCTGTATAATCAAATTACAAAGCTGGTAACAACAGACTTCTCTCCCCACGAGCAAATGTGCATCCAGAACTGATCAATTCAGTTCATAGGCATTCCCAATGAAGAGAGGACTGATCCAGAAGTTATCCTACCCCTGTTTGCTGCTCTTCAGTGCTTTGAGACCCCCTGTACCGTGTCCCTGCTATCAGTGCCTGACTTTGATCCTCACTGTTTTATAATGAGAGATGTCTCTTTATGAATGCCTTCGTTATTTAAACTAATGAGAATGAGAAGCAAGAGGTGAAAGTGTGTTCCACAGTGTGCTTTTCACTCGGAAACGGGAGTCTCACTCTGCTTGCTAATGTGCAGATTGCATGCCACAAATCCACCCTCGTTAGACATCCAATCCAACCCTAATGAGGGAGGGGATTCCTTCAAAAGGAGCAGGTGGAACAATGCAGGGTATTAATTTCATGTGCCAATGTGCATACTAATTTCATATGCCAGTATGCACCTTGCTTATCCATGATTCAGAGCCTCTGGAGGAGCTCGCAGCTCGTGGTGACTGAACATCAGGGCAATAGTCTTTATATGTGCACTGGAGACAAAGATAGATGCAAATGGATGCCACAATTGCATAGGGAAGATGTACATTTGTGTGTGTTGGAAGTTAAAAGGAAAGGAAGATAGTGGTCTAGCATAAATTATAAAACAGATAGTACTAATAGAATGGAGAAGCATATGGTGACCTTTATTGTAATATGTTTCTCTCAAATAAGGAGTTCAGTGATTTCTAAATATAGCAGGATTCTGTAGCAGCAGTACTCAGATAAACTGGAGTGGCAATGTCATTTCATCTAAAAATAGAGAAATGCTTCTCCCCAGAAATACCCAAAGACTGTAAATGTGGTTTCACAAGCAGCTTAAGGCAATCTGAGTTTGCACTGTCAAGGAAAGCAGCTGTCCTGCCCTCTCCTCCATCTCTGGCTGCCTGTTTTGTCTCTTCTCTTGCACTGTGTTGTAAAACACAACCCCATCACATTCAGCTCTCTGAACAAAGTACCTTACTCTGGCCATCTCAGAGAGCACAGCAGCAAACCCAGTGACAATTTGTACAGAGGTTTTTGGTAGCATTTAGCTTAGATATTAATGAGATGTGAGTCTGGAGCCTGGGGATCTGTTTTCATGCTTAAGCTTCTGGCCCAGTAGATGCCTGAATGCCTCAGAATGAAATCCAAAGCAATGAATGAGCTGATCAGGAAGCTGCTCAAAGACATTGGCTTTTGCCTGCTACAGTGGGTGAAGAGGGAAATGTCAGTACAGAGCTGCAGAACTTCCAGAAGGAAGTCAGGATAGATCCAAGTCAGGACTTAAAAATTATAATAGTCCTCAGTCAGACTGCTGGACTGGTGGGAGATGTGGCCTAATTCCTTCTTCAGCCAAATGTAGTTAAATACAGATCTCTCTGAGGTCATCAGGCTAACAGTTTACTCTTGGATGAGGGCTGGAGTAAAGGAAAAAGAAATGTGAGGCTCATTGGGCAAGACAGAAAACATGACACTAATTCTAATGTCAAAAGAAACAAAGAGCACATCTTAATGACCTGATGACCAATGTAGGTATAAGAAACACAACTCTTGTTTCTGAATGTAGGGGGAAAAAAACACTAGCTTTCTTTTATGTAAGCTGCTAATTACTGTCAATTAAAAACAAACAAAAAACCCAACCCATACCACAGATTTTTCTTTTTCTCCTTAAGAATGTGGTCTTTTGTCATGCATGCAGATGGAAACTGCATGTGTTACCCATTACTTTACCAAGCCCACAGTCTACTGTAAGGTAGTTCTCACACAACAGCCCCTACTTCCACCTATGCAAAGTGATGTGAATAATGATGAACACTGACAGGTATTTCTAAAATGTAACTTCTGTGGCTGTTTTTTCCCTGTCTCAGGCAGAATGCCCCCAGGTCAAGTAGCAGAGATGCATGTCATAGCACCATCACTCAGACTTTGGAAAAGGTACTGACATAAACCATTCCTATTTTGGGTTTCTTCTTTCCTGAACTGTACAAGAGAGTGATGAGGCTACAGAGAAATTTCTACTTCTTTCCCCTCTTTTGGGCTGCAGTGATTGCCTTTCATTTTTAAGATGCTTCCAATTGTTAATAGCAAGGACCAGAAAATAATGGCTGTTAGAAAGACTGTAAACAAGGAGACTTCTTGGAATCCTGTGCCTTCTGGCATCTTTCATGAAAGAACTTTCATCCTCAGCCTTAAAACCAGTTAGAGCAACCTGAAGGCTATTTCAGATTGGACTGTCCTGCTAAACCAGTATCCCTGCTGCTCTTTACCTACGAGTCTTTTTATGAGTTGCTAGTCAGGTCACCCAAATTCTCAATTCAAGGAGCAGGAGAATCATATCCTCACATTTCCAGGGGCACTCTCACAGCAACACAGAACATTTCACTTAGATGAACTGCCAATTGCAAATCAATAGAGAGGATACAGAAGAAAAGAGCAAGTCTTAAGCCACAAACTCTGCTGATCACCAGGTTTGTATTGAAAAGACAAACTGCCTGTTCTAGTTACAGACAGCATTCCATAGCAAAGTTTTGTTTCCTCTTGTTTTGGAGAATGAAGATCTGTTTCAATATGTTATTTCTAATCTATATTCTAATTTACACAGAGTCAGAAGATATCTGAACTGGGAGTCTAGGCTGTATCAGCTGCTCTTTGAAGCAGTCGATAAAAAAGGAATTGCAGCTGCCTTAATGAGGTAACAACTGTATTCCTGGCTGTAAAATGTCTGGAATTCAATCGGCTCTGAACTCTGTGGAGTGTTTGCATACATGGGTCACTTCACAGTTCTCTGCTCTCTGGACAGACTAAGAGCATGGCTTGCTCCCCTTTGCCTTTAGAAGATAAATTGGCTTTCTTTCTAAATAAGTACTGCTTCTCTATTTTCTTTGCAAATAGGTAGAGACAGCTCAGGACTCTACATTTGGTCACTGATTACAGCCATAAACAGCTAGCAAGCCTGATGCAGTTCTGCAGTATTTAGTAAGATAATTTGTGTGTTTCAGAGGGTTACATCTTAAATTGAGGTTTACAGCCAATCCATCAGGGCTGGGGGAGAAAGATGGACAGAGACCACCCCAGATGTAGCAGCTATGGCTACAGCACAAGGCAGTACCCTGCAAGTCGTTTGCCATTTAGCTGAGGGATGTTTCCTAGGTCTGAGAATGAAACAGGCTGCTGAGGGTGGCCAGGTGGCAGGCTGGTGGCTGGGAAGAGCTATGGCACCTTCAGAACAGCTGACAGGGGATCAGTGATATCCGTGCAGCACCTTAGAGAACAAAAAAAAGTGTTTTCCAAAATAATGTGGTGTGGCTGGCTAGAAGGATTAAAGGGAGCTGTATGTTTCTGAATCTACTTCTCTTGCAAGGTACTCCTCCTGGTTGTTCTCTTCTAACTGTGGTCTATTTGAGACCAAAGAAGTAGGTAACACCAGCTACATATGAGACTCCCTCCATTAAGAAATCTGCTATTTCCTGCAGCACAGCTAGCAGCACAGAAAGTTTAACTGAGGTGTCAGGTTTTATTATCATATTAGCAAATATCTCAGTACCACTAAGTCACACTTTTCCTAAATGGGATGGAATGGAACTATTCACAACTGATTGTAGGGCCAGTGGAAGGGAGGAGCACAGGTACAAATTACACCAACACAGCTATACTGACACATGGAAGACCACAATCTTGTCAGAGCAGAAGCAGGTTATTCCCCCTCCCCATCTCATTTTGAACAGGGGGAGAAACTTACCTACCCATGATGATACATCTCCATCTGGGTTTCTTTAAATGAGAAATGTCTCTGATAACAGAAACAGGACTCACGATTTTTTATAGGGAAGAATATTTTTAAATGTTCTTGCACTGAACAATCTTTTTGTAAAACATATAAAATAGCCTTTATGAAATAAAAACCAGAGCACGCAGGTATCACAGTGAAAGTAGTTAATTTATAAACTTATTTTCCAAGTTTAATTATTAAAAACTGCTAGGATCCTACTTGAAGGAACAGAACGTTTGTTAATCCTAGACCAGATTTTGTCTCCTTATTCTTTTCCTTAAAAGTAATTCTTTTCCTTAAAAGAAGAGGATTCCTTCTTCTCATGTGTGCAGTCTTTAATTAGTCTGCTCAGACACAAGCAGTATTAGCTAGACTCTGTCACAATTACCCACATTTGGTAGCTAATTACTCCTTGAATAGTCTTAAGGCTACCAGCAATTTTAGTACAATTGGCAGCCTGGGGCCCCTAGGAGCTGTTCCAGCAACCAAGAATAGCTGGCACAGAGAGGCAAGCCAGCCACGACCCTTTCTCCTCAGCCACAACCTAACATATCTACTGTGCCAAAGGCAAGAGCAACACAGAAATGAAAATATTCCCAAGTGGCAAAATGTGCTCTCTTTATGGTCTTTTTAAACTAATGGAGTAGCATAAAGGGACTTTGGGGAAATGGAAAATAGGACCTTCTAAATGTTAAAGCGTTGGCAGAACTACTAATGATTTTCCAATTTTGCAATGTTCCATTAAAACAACAGTACAAAACACCTATATGGGATGAGATTCTGACACAAGACTTTTATTCCAGTGTAATTTTATTCACTGATGCCTCGTTGCAGTAATTCACATCACTGCAATATGAGCGTCAAGTGGATATAAAATGCTGACTTGATTTAGTTACATTCCATATGTATTTTGCACAGGTAGAAAGTACTTCACAAGGGACACAGCAGTGTCTGTGGTTTCAGTGAAATTATTCCTGCTGTACACTTGAGTGACATCAAAGACAAACTAAAATTAACATAAAAGTTTAACTGAGATCTTCCATTTTAAATACAGGGTTAATTCTGTTCTACAGCTCCAAAGAGTGTTACTTTGCAAATTCAGCAGTATGGGGTTTGCAAAGAGCAAGCAATTCTTTTTAGAAAAGGAGGGATCCCTTTCTAAGTGTTTCCTGTAGCTACAGCCTTAGTGAAGAATTAGCCTCTCATTACCTCTGCAATCCCTTCAATTTAAATGAGTGTTCTCACAAATTAAAAAATTATTAAATTATTAGTTATTGATCACATTCACAAAGAGAACTGACTCTTCTTGCACTGCATAATGGTTTGATCTGGTGCAAGAGAAGAGGTGCCTGCATTTGATGCACACAAGTTTGAGGGAAGAGTCGAATCAGCTCTTTCCACTGGCTGCCCATTCACCTCATTCACTGCCACTCCGGAAACTATTTTCTACTGAACTCTGGAGGCCATGAGAATTGATAGAAGATGTTGCAAGATTATTAGCCCTCAAGTTAGTAGGTATCCACAGTGAAGAGGTGGCAACTCTGTTCTTTTAATTTAAGCTTCAGTTTATCGCTGCTGATGAGCACACTGATAGGAGTATAGCTATGGATGCAGCAGCTTTGCTGAGTTTGACTGTAAGGCAGACACTGGACTCTGAGCAGCAGCAATAGCTCAGCTCAGCTGTCAGCAGCCACATCACAAAGCTCTACATTTGGGGCAGCAATATTGACTTCAGGTACTTCCAACAATTTTTCCTTCCTTCTTGCCTGACCTGTTCTCTTGACACACACCTGGCTGTAAGGCCACGCTGAGAATCAGGCTCAGGGCATTAAACAGGTATTAAGTAAAAATCTTGCAATAAAAGCATTGTTATGCAGTTTAACTTGTTTTAGTCTCACAATTCAGTTCCCAAGCACAGACATATAAACAGCTGTGCCAGCACAGCTGAAAGGGTGTCAAGAACAAGCAGCTGGCAGCTAAGGTAGGTCTTGGGAATGCCTTAAAACAGGCTGCTGCTGGGAAAAGTGTGCATGGAACAATATCTTGACTGTACCTGTCTGCAATGGATATCTGCATGTGCACTGGACAGTTCCAGAGCTACAGTCCATGATTTCTTGTACTGCATTAGCCAACCTTCCCCAGTGGTTGTGAGGGAATTTGCCTGCCCTTCTGGGAGCACAAAAGGGATTGGAGAAACAGCAGTGTCCTTAGCACCTGATTGCAGATCAGCAACCTAAGAGAAAACAAAAGTAGAACATCACATTTGGGTTCCTCTGACATTCAATTCAACCAAAGCATGTTTTAAGTTATATTCTTTACTTACATACATTTAGTACTTGCATATAATGTAGTTGCAGTTAAAACAGCACTGCTAGTAGAGATTACATGGGATTGGTCATAAACCCAAGGCTGTGTCTAGAGTAAAGGATGTGAGGGCTTTGTGTGAACTGAATAGTGGTTTGCTGCCAGGAGTCCAAGTTATTCCTCCACAGGAAGCTCTATTGAAAATACCAGTATCTCAGTACAATCTGGTGCCATTCTGAGAACAAACACAAGCTTTTCAGAGGTGGTAGTGGTAGAAGAAAGAGTAGTAGAAGGAGGCTAAAGATGCTTCAGCTGTGCCAAGGAGGATTTTGGAGAGTTCATCAAAATGTATCAAGAAAAATGGAATGTCTCTTCCACTTCTGCAAAGGAACTCCTGTGTTCTCCTGAAATGCTAGCTTAGTAGAATGACAGCTCTACAAACTCTTACCAAGGTCTGCATTACGAGATCCTTGCTGAATTTGGACTATGCAATGTTTACATTTGATGGGTATTTCATTTATTGAGGATTACCATTTTTAAGGGTGTTATACCTGTACAAGTTTTATTAGCATTGCAGTCAGCTGAGAGAACACTGTTACTAACATTGCTACACCAGAACAAAGCTGACTTACAGCCCCAAGTACATGCTGTACTTTTCAGAAGTATTTCTGCATTCACATGATTGCATCTGTTTTGGGATACCTTTGCCTACGTTAACTTATTCTCTGGAATGGAGGTATAGGTATGTTCTTACACTGAGTTTGTCAGGAACAATCCTTTCAGTTTATCCCACATGGTCATACCCTTTAGGGTTTTTTTTGTTTTTGAAGTTCCCAGCTTCAATTGTTTTCATACACTATGTAGTTTGGAGGGGGGAAAAAAAACCAACAAAAGAATCAATAGCAGTGCCAGCTTTCATAATCCCTGCCATTCCTCAGTTAAATCTGTTCCATAGGCTGGTCAAAAAAAGTGCTCTGCCAGCCTAGTAAAGGCTGCAGTGCAGGTGCAGCAATGAGTAGCCAGGGTTGCCTGAACAATGATAGGCAGCACTGCCATTGAATGTTAGATTGCAGTTGGTTACAATCCCTGGCCAAAGACAGACAATAATAAATTCATCAATTCTAATGGAATTTAAAAGACACTTAACAAAATCCCAAAGTCTTAAACAACCTCAGCCAGTTTTATCAGTTAATAAAACCTGTATATACCTACTGACAGATTCAGCCCTTGCACTTCAAAAAAAAACCTCTCAATAATCATCTGGTTCACACTGTAATGTTTTTGTTTACTGTCTTCACCTCCAGAAACTAGTGTCATGACAATTCATGTTCAGAACAAAATGCCAAGGATCCATAATATGACAGAGCAGCTGCATAGTTAAAAGATATGGTGGGAAGCACAAAATCAAATTCATTTTCTCCCATAATTTGAGCCCAAGCCTAACCCCATCATTTCCAGAATTATGTCCCTAATTATCATTACGACTCATTTTTTCCCCACCTCATTATTTACATTTCTACATGACTACACTTGAGATTTCTATACAAATCATATTCTGAAACATTTCTCTATTTGCCTAAGGTGTAAAATAGAATTTGAATATGTGACTCTCCCCTTCTTTCTCTCTGAGGAAAAAAATTGTCAAGTCTATTTACAGCTAATCAGCTATAGACATGCTCTGGCTTGAAAGAGATTTGTCTAAGGACTATGTAGGATTTACAGCACATGAAGGTGGCAGGTTATCATTCTGTGAGGCTGGAAATGGCTCGAAGAAATCATTTTGTCCCAGGAGAGTTCCTATCAGATGAGATATCATCTGTTTGTACCACTCTAGCTTTATGCTGGATCAGGCATAATTTCTCCTCCTCAATTGACAGAAAGCTGGCATAAAATCTGAATAAACACTGTAACATATGCTCTGGCTGATTTGATAAAAATGTAGTTGTGTGCTCATGCCAATATAGATCAAATTTTTCCTGCCAGGAAATCCAGCATGCACAGATTTTATATTACTTAATGCAGAACCACAGCCTTATATTGCTTCTTTTTCCACCCCCCCTGCATATTAACTGACTTTTGATTACTTTATTATGGGCACAAATAAAGGTTTGTTTGAGATCTTCCTGACAAATACTCGTGTGAAGCAAGCCTACTGCAGTCTAAGGGTTCTCCAAACAGGCACAGACAGTGTGATTGTCTCTGTCATAACACTGGCATGAAGCATTTTCTACCTTTGTGGTCTGAACAGTCATTTACTCAAGGCTAGAAAGTCTGTTACATGCCTCTGGAACAAGATATTGGACTGGCAGTGTATTTGTACCACAGGACATACACTCAGGTGAAATGTAGATATTTTTGTGTTGTTTTTTCTTTGCAGCCACTAACAGCACTGAGATAGAACAGGCTGCTCAGATTTTCAGCAGGTGATAGCACTGCACAAGCTTGATTCTGCATCTGAACTCTATCTCATAAGCACATTGCTGTCTGCAGAGCCCAATCCCCATTCAGTACCAATCACTGAAGCACAAGGTTGCTCTTACCATTGGAGGAAAAGTTTAGTCTCTATTTCTGCAAGACTGCATTGAATATAGAATTGAACAGGAAAAAGTCCCCAGTCTTTACTTGTGTTAAAGACTGACTCTAATTCCAACTCTCTCCAGACTGTTCCTGTCTATTACCCCCTCACTCCAGTTTCCTTGACCTTTCTAGCAAACTGATTTTTATAATATTGTATTGTTTCTTTGGAACATGGATTTCCCATTTAGATTCAGCCTAGCCCTGCTCATTATTCAAAGCTAAAAGAAGATAGGGGTGCAGAGAGATAACATATGGATATATACACACTAAGCCTGCTTTTCCAGTGTCTTGTGTTTTATTTAATCATATACACACTCCCCTGTCAGGTGAGCTCCTGTTTTGAACTGTCAGTATTACATACTTATTTCAAAGGGATTTAATACCAAGACCTTACACACTTGTTGCTGCAATATCTAAACATTTTCCAGCAATGTAAAGAGAAAAGGGGATATTTCACAGCAGGCTAAGCTTTAAAAGACTTCAATCCTTTCCAGCTCAGGCCCCCTTTCCTTAGGTAGCACAGGCTAGCTTGGCAGGTGTGATCTTGCTCATGATACAGTAGCAACCATGTCACTAAGCAGCTCTGTCATGCCACCTGAGCCCTAACTGAGTCATGTCACCATCATCTACCATATGGTTGGTGGTCTTTTATCTACCTCTTCCAAGAGGAGGGATGTAAAGCACATGTGCTGCAGGGTTTTCTTTACACAACCATTTATTTTGTTTCTTTTTCTGGCAGTAGAGAAGAAAGGTTCACATGCTTACAATATCAAAATAAAATATTAATTGGAATGAGAGAACTAGTGAACATTACCCTTCGTTAAAATGTTCACTGTAAATAGAAAGGGTTGGGTTCACATATTCTAGAGCAACATTTGAACCTAACAGCTTGAGAGATTTACAGCTGTTTTTTTATGTCAAGTGGACATAAGCTCCAGACCTTCCAGCCTGATGTGTATGGTCAAGAACACATAACCAGAACACAGAAATTACATTCTTCTTTCCATTAAGTAAATTGGAGCACAAGAGGTTTAGGGTAAACACACAGAAAAACTGCATTAGCTAGAAGAAATATAACTCTAATCCTGAATGTCTTGAGGATTTGGTCACACCTATGTCAAAAACACTACTTAACAGGCACTGGCAACACACCAGACAAACTGGAACCCTATTCAGAACCAGTGGGGTTGCTTGCAAGGGGTTTCAAGTTGTTAACAGACTTGAGAAAACCTCACTTGCCTTCTCCTGACATTATTTTAGAAGCAGGTACCAGACAATGTGGGGTCTGCATGGAAAAATCAGCTATGTTCTTGGCCCCTGCTGAAGTACAACACAAACTTGGAAGGCAAGACAGCAGCACTTCCTTTTATACTAGACACAGTTTAAGCAGTTCTGTGGCATGCTTCATTTTGCACCTTCACTTGTGAAACTGAAAGTGAGGATTCTGACAAGGTTTGGATCTTGTAAACTTCTGCTAAGAGTTGTTTTGAGCTGACTCACACTTCTGGGAGTGTGTCATGTCTCACAAGAAATCAGGAAGACTCAAAAAGACTACACATGCTCTCAGAGCAGGAATGTAGGGACTGGGTTTGGTATGAGTTTTTTGTTGGTTTTTTTTTCCTCTTCTGGTTTTTGTTTGCTTTTTTCTTCTAATGGTCAGGTATTTAGGTGTTTTTTGTTCTTGTAGGTATGGTTGGACTCAGAGACCATTCTGACCATTATTATTCAGATGAGGCCATTTTAAGGAGTAATTTATTGCTAATATATAGGGTGGAGTTTTTGGCTAGAAATAAATGCTCTGGAACATGCCATGCACATATGTTATGAGGCTTTATAGAGGCCTGTGGTGCTTACCCTGAAGAAGTTTTAAGTTAGGTGGCTGTCAATTTGTACAGCTGTGTAGGGCCAGATTAACTGTATGGATTGCATGGGAAAGTGTTGGTTGCTTTTTGCAGTAACATGTCAAATTAAAGATAAAATTTTGGCATGTACTTTTCAGTAAGCATGAGATGCTGTTGTATCTGATCTTACAGACTGGGTGCTTTATTCTTCTTTAAAACATTCTGGCATAATGGCAATTTCTTTATGACTAAATGGACAACTGGTGTCTAAATAAACAAAAAGTTTTATTAATATTAGAAACATATAAAGGGAAATGTTTAAGAAAATGCTATCAAACCTTCTGTTGGCTAACAAAAATCTGGGGTTTATCTTGTACCATTTGGCATGCCAAGTGCAAACTAACACTGAAGTGAAATCTCTGGAAGTCTATAAATGCAGTCAGAATTTTTATGTGCTATAGTACATAGGCTAGTGCTCAGGGAGCTTGTCACTAAGCTTTATAGAATCTGTACATGTAAAATTTAGATGCTGCAAACTATTAATTACCCTTCTAAAAATTGCCTTGTTTCCTCATTTTTTCTCATGGCATTAAATTGTCAGAGTTTCTTGTCCCTTGTTTCTGTTGTACCTGCAGCAAGTCTTAGAATTTGGTGTTCCTCTTTTGCACCTCCATAGGGATGCCACTGGGAATGAGATGCACTTGTCTGCTATCTGTAGCAACAGCTCTGCTCGGTCCCTGACTGGCCCATCCCTACTCAAGAATACCTGCAAAACTAGAGAAAAAGAGCTCCATCAGAAATTGACAAGGAAAACATTGCCTGCTTCTTTGTGATCTAAGCTCTGGTCTACAAATTTAACACAATATTCTGTCTTTCTTAGCAAGGAGAAGGCATTCTGTTCCTGCAGAGGAATTTCTTCAGCCAATTAAAAGAAGAGCCTGGTGACAACACCACTGTCTCAGTGAACATGTAAATAACAGAAGTGACCCAGGAAAATTCACCTTCTTAACTAAAAAAACTCGACCAAAATTCTGGCTGCATAATAACCTTGTATATTCGTTCACAAGTGGCAAAGGCTACTGATTAGTTACTGATGTAATTGCTGCTACCTGATAATTATAATCCGGCTACATTCTGCAACTTCCTCCCTTTCCCTCACCAAAAATAGAAAAAAATGAAAAAGGGCAGAAACTGGAAAACATGGACTTTGCCACAGAATGCTTGCCAGAGAACAGGAGCTGCATGCGTACATAGTTTTCACACACATCCCTCAAATAAAAAAAATTAAAAAAAAAAGGAAATAAAAAGCAACAGAGATTTACAAGGACTACAGGGGCACACTGACTTTTGGTGACTTTGAACCCTGTGACACACTTAGACCAGCAAATAGGTCTGTTAGCACAATTAACTCTATCTCAGTTTCCCATTATGGATTATGGCAACACACTAAGAAAAGGCATCTAATGGTGTGAATGGCCATGCACGCCTGTTTAAAAGCCTTAAGTGACCATTATAACACATTTACACTTGGTTGGGTATTTACCACTCCCCCCCCCCCCCCCCCCCCCCCCCCCACCGCCCCGACGGCTCAGCCCGGCACACCCCACGCCCACCCATGCCACCACAGCCTGACCCACCCC
>JANHGL010017317.1:0-63506 GCA_024611195.1 Ceyx melanurus
CTCATGTCCAGCTTCTCATCCACCAACACCCCCAAGTCCTTTTCTGCAGAGCTACTTTCCAGCACCTCATCCCCCAGCCTGTATTGATAGCGATCTTCCTAAAGCTTTAGGAATGGGAGTAGTGGTTTGTTTCACTTCAAAGCCAAATGTAGATTCTGGCTGAGGTCTCCCATGCCTTGGAGGTCCATGGTGTTGGTGAAAAGTAGGCTGTCTCTCTTCTCTGGCAGGAACGAGGCAGGAAAGATCAATCATTTCAAGAATTCAAAATCTCAAACTATCCAAATGTATTAAGCAGCTTATTTATAGCCTTACATGCCTGAATTCCATTGGTTTTCTCTACCTTCTCAGACCAGCAGTGGCTAGTATGTGTCAGAGCATACATACATAGTCAGAGCATGCTGTGGGTCTTTATGGTTCCTTGGGAATCTGAAAACATTTCCAGTTAAATGGAAGGTGGGATTCCTCTTAGGCAGCTTGAGCCAACCAAAGGTCAACTGACTGGAGTAAGCCAAGTCTAACTTTCCTTATTATCAGTGACAAGAACACAAACTTAATAAAAATATCAATTTCTCTACCTCAAACATTTTTTCTAGGACGGGGCAGATAATTGAATGTGTGATTTATTGTAGTCACCACATCCAGTTGGCAAGGAATAGGTAAATTTTAATTCTCGAGAGCTGAAGATAAAATCAGCCTTACCTGGAAAATCAAAACGAACTCACAATGGTTTTAAATAAGATAAAAAATGAGATTTTATCCTGGGTTGCATGTTGTATTATATTGAAATGCAGTGCACCAGGAAAGCTGGAAGATTATCAAGAAGTAAAGTATGACTTTTCGATGATCAGTGTAATCTGACATTATAATTTAATCATACAGATCTATGCTAGTCAGGTTTACAGCATTGTAGTAAAAGACTAAGATTGGTACAGATGTAGAAGGCATGGGGACAGCTGGGTGTGGAGGCACCAGCAGGAGCACACAGGGCTCTCAGAGTGGGCTGTGTTGAGGGCACACAGGTTAGCAGGTCATCCACCCCCCGGCATATCTACCTGCAGCTGCACAAGACACCCAGACCTGGAGCTGAAAAATGTGGGTGACCTGATGATTCACAGAGGTGAGACAAGATGGGAACATTGATCGCTGCCAGACTCAAAAGATACAAAAATACACAGTGAAAACCTACATATCCTGAGGGAAACCTGGGAGAGCCAAGAAAGGCTTGACTATTGGTGTCATTTGTTCTCCTTGTCATTGCAATGGATCCTGGTTCTAATGTTACAGAGAGAATTCACCTTTCCCTACAGTTAGGTTCTGACTATACATGGCATGGATATTTCCTGCACTTGTTGATAGACTGTTGTGACAGTAGTCATCTGTATGGTGACTGTGTGCAAGCTCTTAAGTTTAGAGCAGAACATATTTCTTCTTAAAGGAAGCAGAGTGTACACCCTGTTCTTGTGAACTAAGAGGTATCAGTTGAAGAGAAGTGCTGTTTAGAAGTATTTCTTTTTCCTCTTGATAGTTTTAGAAGCCCATTTTTCCTGTCTCAGAAATAAAGATACAATGCCTGGAAATGACTGATACAAGATATTATTAAGGGAGATCAATGCTTACATTTCAGCAGAGTTAGATGATGTTGAAGTTAATTCAATCTTGCAGTCACATATAGCTATTGTTTCAGGAACAGTATCATCTAAAAGATCTGGTCCATATCATCTTGATGTTTACAAATAAACATTGAAGTGGAATTTAAACTCTGGCTGAAATGAAATTAGAAGGAGAGTCACTTTCTATGGTGCAGTGCATACACTGCACTGATCATAAACAAATGGTTTCTCCTTTGGTAGTTTTGCACAAATAAGTAGTTGCAAAATAAACCCAAGTCTTATTAGTACATTTCATATTCCTTCATTGTATAGTATTATCTTCCTCAAACTGGAATGAGTCACATGCTTAAAGCAGCAACATTATCTTTAAAAAATGAAATTTCATTCAGGAGTTGCCAAAATATTTTTTAAAACCAAATGTTACACCCCATCATACTGTTGTTTGCCTTTGTGGAATACAGAGATGATATGAAAAGTGACAGTATTTGGAATGTTTTTTTTAAATTCAGCTGCCCTTTCCTTTAATGTGAAAATATATTCAAAGGAAAAAGAAAAAGGCACTAAATTAGATCCTGATGCATAATATTTTCATGGTTTTGAAGGAGTGACACCAGTTGGTACCAGCTGAAGAGCCATCTTTGTATAGGCTCTGTTTGATGCAAAGCTTCCATGTCTCTAATCTCTTTCACATTCACAGAATCACAGAGTAATTAAAAAGGCTGATTCCCCCCCCCGCCTCCTCCTTTTTCTCCTCCAGCTTTTCTTGTTATGCTGACATCATATGGTCTGGAATATCCCTTTGGTCACTTTGGGTCAGCTGTCTCAATTGTGTCCCCTCCTGAGATCTTGTCCACCCCATCCTATTGCAGGGGGAATGTTGGAAAAACAGCCTTGGTGCTGTGTGAGCCCTGCCCAACAGGAGCCACAACATGGGGTGTTATCAGCACCTTTCCACTCTCAAAACAAAGCACAGCACTGGGAGGACTACTATGGGGAAAATGAACTCCAGCTCAGTCTGACCCCATACAAGGGCTTAGAGTAATTAGGCAATATTTTGGCTGACCTTCCTCCAGGGTGGTTCTGGGGTAGGAAGCAGGCAGGCAGCTGGCTTGCCCAGATGGGTGGATGTCCTCTAAATAGAAGATGATCATCAAACTGTGTGGCATAATTTCTCTTGACTGAAAACATTCACTTCTGCTTGAGCTGGTTATTCTGAAATGCCCAGTAGACATCCAGGAATTATTGCACAGACAATTTAAGATACAGTTCCTTTTATCCTAAAGTTGATAGCCAAAACAAGACAGAGGAATTAATATCCCAAAACTACTTGCTTCACCATACTGACTACAAAGAGAGCTAAAGTTGACCAGCTCACAGGGACGTCTCCACAGTGGAGATGTCTTAAGGCAGGTGAGATAAATGTCTGCTGTGGCATTATAGATTAGCGTCCCCTTACTCATTATTTGTGTTGCATTCAGCAGTGGAAGTTGCAAGGAAAAGATCAGGACCGAATTCCCCTGGACCCTGTACAAATGATGAGAAGAGGGACTGCTTGCCTCAAAGCCTGGGTCTGACTTATATAAGGCAGATAAAGAAAGGATGAATAAACAAAGATATATAGAGAAAAAGCATTTATCCCCACAGTTTGTTGGCTGATGTGCCAAGGATCTGACTGTCGAATATGACCTGGATATTTATAAGCTTGTTTAATTTATATGTTTGCTTAGCAATGATGTGCTTGATGTTGTTGTCTTAAACTTTATGGAGTGCTGAGTGTTTCAGACTGGTACAATAAAAAGTAAATTAAAAATAAACAGATTTTTCCTACTAGAGCTGCTTATGCTGATACTGCATCCTGTAGAAGCTGCAAAGAAGCAGAGCAAGCCCAGTTACCCCTAGTATGCATTTTAAGTAAGAAAGCTCCCATATACCTATTTTTCATTTCATATTACACCCAACTCTGAAATATAATGCATGAGGGAGCCACAGAACAGACTACAAAACATCAGGAGTGTAGTTTGGTGACATAAACATAATTTATTTTTATTGTCCTAGACAGTGAAGCCTAAGGACATGACTAGTCACAAAATACGACTTTCCAAGAGAAGAAATCTAAGTGTGTAACTGCTTGGATTTGATGTGTAAAGCACTTGCAGGATGCAATGCTCCAAGAACATTACAATGTGAAGAAGGTCAGGGTGAATGGCAGCAGATGACTCTCTGAGAGAAGGAAGAGTTAGGCAATCCAGATGGCAAAGATCTTAAAAGGAAGAACTGCAAGAGCAAGTAGTTGTCAGTAAGTGTTATTTTACTAAAGACAGAAATACTGAGATGGAGAATTTTCCTGCCCCTTCCTGTGGAGCCATATCCTATATTCCAAGTAGCCTGGTATTATTTTCAGGATTTATTTTTGGTGTTTGTGAGGACTGGAAAATCACTAGGACTGCTCAGGTTTGCAATCACGAGACTGAAAGATAATGCTTAGGAAAACTGGAAGATGTGTGAGTCAACAGCAAAATAAGCTTCTCCTTGAGCCTGACAGCAAGTTGACTGGTCTCCATTCATTCTGACATCCTGCAATGACACATTATGTCTATCCTGAAGGGATTTACCTGTATAGGTGCTATAGGTTTAAAGGAATTACATACTCAAATGCCAGGCTGTTGTGAACATTTAACAATTTCTAAATGAGATCTTGTATTCATGACATCTATATTTTCATTTGCATTCACACAAGTAAAATCTTGTCTGTAGCGTTATGGGGGAAGATTTAAAAGACTGACATCAAGCATTTTCTGCACAGATCAGCTGCAGGCGTGGTTAAAGTCAAATGTTGTAAATGACATCTTTTGTTTGGGCTAAGTCAGAATAGTAAATACAGTCAATGTTTGTGTGGGATGAGCAAATCAATGTTTGTGTGGGGTGCCAGCCCATGGCACTGGGGAGCCACTCTGAACAGCAAAATCCAAGATGTGGGTACCAGAGGTACCCCATGGGGCTGCCTTCAGCACCTGCTGGCTTTGGCTGTCTGAACACATGGGAGAGGGAGGAAAGACCCATCACAAATCTAGCAGATAGTGTAACACAGAGCAGAGATGCTCTCCTGAAGCAGGGGAGAGTGAGATGAGATTCTGAGCTGCTCTTGGGTATCAAGTGCACTAAGAAGGTAGGCTTCAGATTCTGAAACAAGAAAACTCTCTCTCGGCTGACCCCTGCTGTGTTCAGGATATCAGTATGAGGATGGTATATTTGTGCTGTCTCTTCATACTCTATGTTTAACCAAAAAATAGTGGAAGTTTCCTCCAGAGCAAATTTCAGAGCAGGAACGTAACAGAGCTGTGCTGATGACTTCCTTCAGTCTTTAATTGGGGAAAGATCTCAGGCTACTATTTTCAGACTCCCACTGATTCCAGCTTAATGTTGCTCTGTTTCCTGCATCATGAAAGCTGAAGTGGTGATATTTCTCTGTCTCAGAGCGGTGTCTACTTTATTAATGTTTTAGAGGCACAGGTACTATGGTTACAAGTGCTACAGTCAATATCTAAAGAGGAATTCACATCACCAGAACTGCGGTCTTTGAACAGCTTGACACATCTGTTCATGAACAGCAATCTGGTTCTCTGTCAGCCCACAGGAAAACTCAGCTCAGTTGCAGCTGGATCAGACAATACAGTTGTGTCAGGATTTCAGAGGTAATCTAGGGAAGAGCCATCTAAAATGCAAGTGAGAATGAGAAAATACCTAGAGGCTTTGGGAGGCAGCAGTATTTATCAGACGCCTGAAGTTATCTATTCTGAGCAGGAAAAGCAAATTGTGTATATGGCACACAGGCAGAAATAAAGGCTCACTCCACACCAAGGGGATTAATGTTGCTCTAATCCTGTGGCTCTTTCAGATATTTTGAAATACTGCAAGTTGTGGTGATTTCATTTTCCCAAGAAACTAAATATGCTGCTTACTTTCAGACAATGTTAAGTATGTCAGGAAAAAAAAATCAAATTAAACTTTGGAATAGATTGAAGCTAGCAAGACTACCTCGAGTTGAATGTAAATACTGAAATCTCTTTCCTTTGCATAGCTATGAAACTTCAGAATGTTTTCTCTTTTTTTAGCAAGTTCCACTGACTTTAATTCACATATTTTCTAGGAGAAAATTAAAGATTTAAAAACTATGACAGAATATTCTTTGATTCAACTCCAGCAGTGACAGTGAAAATCAGAGGCAGAGAAAAAAAGAAACTAAGTGAATAATGCCATGGTAGCTGAAAGTAAATCAAAAGCAAAGATATTGAAAGAATAAAATTGGCAATGGAAAAAAGAAAATTAGGGGGAAAAAAAAGAGGTAAACAGAGGAAGAATGCAAAATATATTTTTGAAATTAAAAGAACAAGAAAAGTAATTAACAAAATGCAGTTAAACAAGAAGCAAAAATCATGACCTATCTTTAGGCAGAAAGAACAGGTACTCTAAGCTACTGTTTTGCTGTCTATAGGAAAAACACTAGGCAAGTATGAATGTAAAGAGATCTGTCAGTTGATTTTAAAATCAAAAACCTGATAGAAAAATACGGAGGGAATGGTTTTTATTTCAAATATTTACACTAAAGACATCTATTTCACAGAAAAGCAACTGTTCACATATGGAAATTTAGAGTTGTGCTACCAAAACTCAGGAGAATCAGAAAATGAAACTGAGATGGAAAAGCAAACAGAAACCCATGGGTCCCTTTGCCTTCCTGATATTAGCATCAGTGACCTATGGACAACATGGTAACGTGGTTGGTGTTGTGTGTGGTCCCACAGGAGACCATCTCCATGGGGTGAGGATGCCTGCTGTGGTACCCTCAGCTGGTGCTCCACTGCCCCTTAGGTTTAATAGCTACAGCTGGGGGATTCTGGTCATTAGATTGGGAAGAATGTCACAGGGGTTTTTTAAAAGGATTGCCTAATCCCAGTTTGGATAATTACAGTGAGTGAAATACACAAGTAACAAGAAAAACTTGTAAAAGTGACACGTTTTCATTTTGAAATATTAAAGAGGAAACTGGGGAAATGTCTGATAAGCCCTTCAAATATTGGTCAGGAGTCACTGGAAATAAGGATAATTTCCTGCAAATACACTTAATATTTATGAAAAAAATATCATTTTAAAATCTTGTAACTATTTTACTGACATCCTCAACAGAATAATAAAATGTATCTGTCCAGTGAGCAGTAGAATTAAAATGTTTAGCTTCTTAAGTGCTCTAAATGGGCTTTCCCTCTCCCACCAGCTGGATTTAGAGGCAGAAGGAATAGAAATTGATATGAAACATCATTTTGATGGATGGAATGGCCAGGCATCACTTCAGAATTCACAGGATATGTCATCTGAGATTTCTGGCTGCTTTTAAGTTTGTCGACTATCACAGAATAGCACCTACAAATACCCTCATATGCACCTGGGCTGAAAAAATGTGTTTAACAAAGAAATCTAAATCAAGCCTGAAGTGACCCTGAGTTCTTTCTCTAGACAACATAAGGAGGAAGGCATTTTGGAAGCACACTAGAACCAAAAAAAAAAAAAAAAAAAAAAAGGATAGATAAATTTGAGGTTTGAGTAAGAGGATGCAATCTCCTTCTCTGATTACTGCCAAGTCTGTGTGGTCCCTGAGTGTTGGGTCATGTCAAATGGGAAGCCTGGCATATCTAGAATGAGTTGGCAATCAGCCTTTGTGTGGATAACTTTTTACCAGACATGTAATAGTAGGAGTGCTCAGGATAAATAATGACATATGTGGATGGAAAGCTCTGGGAGGCTATGAATTGACCTGTCCAGCTTCTAATTAGGATAAACCTATTCCTTTCTTGTCTTGAAACAAGGACTCTGTTTCTCTTCTGACACACTCACACTCTTATCTTCTGCAATTAAACAATAACCCTTACTGTTGAGGGCTTTGCTATGTCATAATTTGGCCATGGTATAAACTGGAGTGCATAATCCACTGCAGTCAATTATTTCATTCCACAGTGCCAAAACAAAGGCTAGATTGTGGTCACGTTGAAAAGACTTAGGTCTGGATAAGTTCTCAGCTCTGAATTACTCAGTGTCTGTATAAGTCAACAGCAGATATGTACTTAGAGTTTTGGAAGTCTGGTGCAGAGGATAGAAGGGAAAGTTACATTCTCTGTAACCCCCTGGTCATTCCTTTCTCTGTTTCCTCTTGTTTTGTTTGTCATTCCTCATGCTTTGGCATGAGAGAATATGGTGAACCAGCTCTCCTTCCTAGGGTCTCAAAAGGGAGCTTGTTTACCTCAACATTAATGTGTCTGGACATAATCCAGGAAATTCCAAATATTGGAATTCTAATTAACATTCCAGATGTTGATAAGGGATCTAAATAAACATGTGCATATGTTGCTTTTCGTTGCACATGAGAAAGACCACTCCAACAGTAAGGAACATAAGAAGATGAACAAAATATTTTTCAGCCTGCAATAGCATTAGTTCTAACAACTAAAGTTAGATGTACAGAACAATTCTGTAAGGTTGAGGAACAATAATCCTCTCCTTATAGGATTTTTTCAGATGATGCTTTCAGTTCTTCAGAATTTCACCAATTAAGTTTGTGGGTTTTTTTTTTTAGCCCCCTAGAAAACCTCAGAAATGTAAGCTGAGTCAACTGTGATATGGGCATCAGAACCAGCAGCTCTGCTCAGCTCCATTGACGCCAGTGAAGCATTACCTCAGATGAACACTGACTGGCATAAAAATTAATTTTAAGGTCTTTCTAAGTTCATGCAGTAAAAAGTAAAGAAGAAAAACATGTATTTTGTGTATTTTAGTGAAAATACCCCAGTTTGAAGTAGCCCTTGCATTACATCCCACTTCTCACTCGTTCAAAATGTGTCTAGTCACAGAGAGTCTCCCCTGTATATGTTCAATCCTCAGGCAGGGAAAGCCTGGGTCAGTGAGCCCAGTATCTCAGTAACTATTCACAATTAATCCTCTCCATCATGCTCATGGAGAAGCATTGGATGTGGGTAGAAGAGGGTGATAGAGTACCTCTTAGAAATAGGAAACTGGCTGCAGAATGGAGTACAATCCTCCATTCAAAGCAGACCTCCTCTCCTCAAAGCCATTTCTCATTCTCTGCCTTTCACTCCTCATTTCTTCCCCCTGCTTTTAATGAAAGATTATGGCAATTGAGTAAAACCAAATTATTTTTCTTTAATGATTTCAAAGGCAAAACAAGTATATGCATATTTTCCAGTGATACTCTGCTGTGACTAAAAGATTTGTCATCTGGTGGGAGTGCTAATTAGAGGCAATTATCATTAAGATTTACCTACCAGTGTATTCCACCTTCCAAAAAACATTATGTTTGTTTACTTTGGGAAACTCACAGCCTTATAGATTTATAGACATGGGAAATGAGTGTATGATGTGGCAGCTTACTGCTCAGGATGGCACTAGCAGTAACTCTTGTCTTTGTCACTGATGTCTTTGTACAGACTGTGCAGTTCTAAAAGATTTCCAGCAGTTAAAAAAAAAAAAAAAGGGAAGAAAAGCAGTACCAAGAAAATAAAAATATCCAAATATCTAAAAGAATTTGAGGAGATTCCAGAGGATGGCCACGTTACATTAGTGAAGATCAGAAACAGTGTTCTAGAAGCAACAAAAACATCCACAAAAATGTCAGTAGATTCAGTAGGTAGCATCCAATACCTCAGCCTTTTCCTCAGCCTTTGTCACTATATTTCCCCCTGCATCCAAGAAAGGATGGAGATTCTCCTTAGTTCTCCTCTTGTTGCTAATGTAGAAACATTTTATATTCCCTTTTAGTGGACAGTTTAAGTTCTAGTTGGGCTTTTGCCCTTCTAATTTTCTCCCTGCATAGCCTCACAACATCCTTATAGTCCTTGTGAGTTGCCTGTCCCTTCTTCCAAGTGTCATAAACTCTTTCTCCCCTGAGCTCCAGCATAAGCTCCCTGCTCAACCAGAAAAAACCTCCCCAGCTACTCTGCACCTTCTTCCTAAAACACAGGAGAAAATGGAGCTCATCTTCCTTTATCCAATAGCTCACAGATGAAAAATCTCATCCATGAGACTGAAAATAGGTTCAAAAACATCAAGCTAGTTGGACACTCGCTGGTCTAAAAAAAAAGTGGAGGGATAAAAAACTGAATTGATAATGTCCTGTGCAGATGACAGTATGGACCGAGTCTCTTCTTTGCAACCCTGTTATGTTGATTCATCTCCTAATCATCAAACTGCAGATGTCTTGGTGACCTATGGCGTCCATTAGATACGAGATTCATCTGACTAATTATAAATATGAATGTTTAAAATAACACCAGAGACCTCGTCGCCCCAAGCTCCCATTAGATTTTAAAGAAAACAAAGCAGTGGATCTTAGATGCTACCCCATTTTAAGGTGGATGCATAAGACAAATTCACTAAATCATGTCTTGAAGATTCCTGTTTTTCCTCATTGACTGAGGATGACTCTAATAAGTTCTGAAGGATGTATTGATATTGATACTGATGATATATCTAAGGCATCTCTTTTTATTACAGACCCATAATCTCAAAAAAGAAATGTTCTGGAGAACTGACCTCATAGAGATCACAGCTTTTTAGAGTCAATTTTTTGTTCTTCCACACAATAACATGCTTTTATAAGAAACTGGCTGTGTGAATTTGTTTGTTTCTGAAGAAATAGTTCACGTACTTACAGCTTAGATGGAGAAAGTGAAGATCCTTCACAAAAGTGAAGCTCATTCACAATAACACAGTAGAGGAAACCTTTCCTGTGCAAAGACCTCGTGCACTCTAACCATTAAAATATGTGTCTTATAGAAAAAGAAAACTGTAATCACATTTTAATGGTAAGGTATATGAAACAGAAAACAATTATTAAACAGAGTCACAAAGTGAGCTGTAAATGAGTGGGCAGAGATATGCAGGGACTAGAACTCTTTGCCCTTTATGGCCTCAAAACGTATTCCTCCTGTTGGCCAAGTAGTAAATAAAATGGGGGCTTATTTATAACTGGGTTGTTTTAAATGCTTTGCAAATCAGGAAGACAGAAGCAATTCCTAAGCCAACATTACCCTATTTCTTTTTTGTTGTGAAAAGTCTACCTACATTCTTCAGAAGCAGAACAACTTGTCCAATAGTGTTTGCATCACCATGGGGCACTTGGCAGCCATCAGCTCTGTGGAAGCACCTCAGCAGTGTGTATTTGGGAACATTCTCAACCAAAATCTTTCTCTTTCTTGTACCCTCTCGCCACTTGATGTTCTGATATATTGGAATATCAGAAGTCATGAAAGAACTCGCACAAGCTGCTGCTCTCTTTAATTTATCCTTTGCATTAAATCCCAGAAGGGCAACTTGCAGAGAAAATGTAGAGGTGCCAGGTTATTAAACCATATTGTATTTTAAACTATTTTTCCTCTCGTTTGCAGCTTGAAAATCCTGTCATAAAGCAGGTATTTAAAACAATCAGTCTGACTTCCTGAAGGGTTCTACACTAATTATTCAGATGCAGAACAGAAATCAGACAGCAACAAGTGCAAGGGGAAAAGAAACTAAACACATCCATGTCATCTGCAGAAAAAGAGTCTTGCTGTGTTTCTGAAGCAAAAAAACAGTGATGTCTCCAGTAAGAGGCGGGACATTAGCATCTCAAATCTCTCCTCTAGCTCCAGGTTATCTGATGGTCTTTCTTGGAATCTTATTGTCCCTTGGAAGGTGACACATGTCAAGCAGCCAGAATCCTCTAAGCTTCTGCTTGAGATACCAGGCCAATTCCAAGTAATTTGATATATGCCATCAACTCTAATAGCCAGAGGAGTCCAGGTCTCATTGTCCTATAAGTGCTCTTTGCCTTTTCTATCTCTTTTTATGATGCTTCTTTCTAAAGCACCTCAAATAGTCTATGAATTAAGCAAACTCATCTTGTTAGAAGACCCTCCAGGGTGCCTTTTGTACTTCAGTTTCTAACTTCAGACCCTAGACACAATCAATGAATGAATCAATAATAATCAATGCACAGAGCATTTCAGCAGGATTAATGACTGACTAGGAGGCGCTGATGGGCAGGAATTTAGTCAAGGACCATTAATCCCAGCTGGTCATTTGTCTCCAGGCAGTGTTTTGTGCCAAGGTCATTACTGCTATTCTAAGAAAAAATAAAAGGCAGCTGACATCGGCACATAGATATTTTTAACCTGGCTGATGCAGAGTCAGTTGTTTTGTATGATTCTTTCTATTAAATGTGACCCACCCTCCATCAGGCATTTCCATTTCATAAAGTGTCCCAACACCATTTTCTCCATCTAATGAATCAATAGGCATCTTTAACCACCTCTAGGTTACACAGAAATGTCCTAGGATTCATAAAGCCTGGCAGATCACTCCCGAAGAAAGGATTTACTCACACCCTGTCCCCACAGACACTCAGCTGCAGCTAAGATGACAATGAGGACATGTGCATTTCTGCCAAGGTGTTAGGAATTATAGTGTCCACATATCATGTCTACTGTGTCCTCAGAAAATCCTATCAGCTCAAGTCAGAGGAAGGATCACAGAAGTAAAAGAACTGGTAAAAGTAAAAGGATAAGCCACAGCAATTTCAACTAACCACACAATTACACACACACGCATAGATGGAATGGCATTAGAATGATAAACTTTTTAAAAGTATCCTAAAATATTTTAACACTAAGGTGGAACCTGGACTTTGTTCATTGGCTATGTTAACTGCTAGAAAGCTGTCAGAACCAGTTTGGTAAACCCAGCTGCTGCAACCTAAACACTTTGCTCCTCAAAGCATAGAGTATTCCTGTGTGCTTGATGTATGCTGATACCCTGAGCCTGTCCCTCCTTCCTCTGTGCTTGCAGACTGTGTTAATGGCAATATGACATGATCAATGAATAGATAAACCAAGTGAGGTTCCTTCACATCAGGAGCCAGCTGTTTTCTTTTGCAAGACACACATAGTATTGATGGCACTATATTACTCATGGTAGTTTGCTATGAAGAAGGAGCTAGGCAGTCCCAATTGTGTTGGGTAAATAATAATGGAGCAGGAGGCTGGAGGCTGCCTTGTGTTACTTACTATAAAATGCACTTAAGTGCATCTCATAATACTCCTTGAAAATTCTTCTAATTGCCAGTGGGTTTTGTGTTTTTATGCAATTCAAACAGGAAACAGATCCAACTGAAGTGCCTCTCCATTCAAGGCTAAAAACATTCTGCTAATAATGATGAAGTCTGAGCCTCCTTATGTGCTGCAGTTCTCCATAGGTGGACTGATTTTCCTGTCTAAATGCAGACATGAAAGCTCTAAAAATGTTTTGAGTGGAGATGCAACTTTTGAAGGGGAAGATACTAGATGAAATTACTCTGAGGTTCATTTGAGACAGCAGGTGAAAAGAACTTCTGTTCTACTTTCTGATAATAGGGTGAAAGTTTACCAGATGTGTTAATTGCATTCTAGGAATTTTGGAAAACTTACATCCCAGGAGACACGGTCTGGGCTTGTAATAAAAGGAAGAGCAGACACTATTTGGATCAAGAGACTGTGAAAATTCCTGGAGGTCAGATTTTTACTTTGTCTCATTTGGGCAGAAGAAGAAAAAAAGCTCATGAAGTTTCTAGTGAGTGGAAGCATCATGTCAATAACAGGGCAGATTCTTTTGAGTGCAAACATGTAGTTGCCTGGGCTGTATCAGTTGTAAAAATCAGCTACAGAATGAAGCTTCCCAGTATAGGTATATGCTGTGTAAAGCAGCAGTTACTTTTCTGCATGCTTTTACTCTGCCTCTCTGAGGTGATATTTGATGTAATCCAGTTCTTGCTTAAAAACCACCATGATCAAAAACCCAAGAGAACAAATCAGCTCTTGTTCATTTTCTGTAGGCCCTTTATGATTTATAGGTATCACCTATATTCCTCTTTTGGACTGTTGTAGGACTGGTGGGGGAAAGAACTATACACACGCATATTTTTCCACATAACATCTAAACCAAATTTTATGTTGAAACATTAACAATGCAAGCTAACTGTGTGTTACAAGAGAAGCTGATCAGGTGCTATTTTAATGCTTGAAAGAATTAATGGTTAGAAAATGTAGTAGTTTTCTTTGCACAGTTTGTCTTACATTGTTCAATGAAACTAAGAGAAAAAAAGAATGACTTAATGACACAAAATCCTGAAGAAATCATGCAGAACTAGATGGAAATCTCCTGAGGACTATGGTCTGGAATAATGCAGTACCTTGTGCTACAGAAAAAGAGCAAAACTCAAGTGAGTCAATGACAAGCTTATGTTGTCCTTATTATCTCCACTAATAACAGGATTATTCTCAGCCTATAGCTAAAGCCATGCTGTAAGATGCTTCTGGTGTGATTTCAGAGTTGGTGGTGACACCATTTTATTAGCAAATTGCTATCTCACCCTGTACAGGCTCATATGAAGGTAAAAAGTGTATCTCTGCAGTGTTTCCCTGGGTTTTCTCGTGGCTTCACTGCCAGTGTTTAAGCAAAGGTGTATTTGTAGACAGGAATATTCAATCAGATATGGTGTTTTCCGGGGGTTTTCCGGAGTGTATGCTGTACTGCAGGCTCCTCTCTAGTTGGTCCCATCAGCTCAGACAAATGCAGCAGGTATTGCAATCAGTATCCCATTTCAGATAAAAATGAGTGTATTTTCCAGGGATATGTGTCCAAAGTCAAAACCAGAAAATGTGGAGAAGCTAAATGAGAAAGGAGTCCTCAGGAAAGATGTCCAGGGGTGACTTTGCAGCTGTCATTCAATGACTCTCAATGGAGAAGCCTGTGCTGATGTTATTAACCTCAGGCTGTACATTTGTGACTGTGCTGTGTCCTGTGGTACAGGCTGACATTCCTTTCACACCGAGTAAAGTGACAGGCTACTGAGCCTGTCACATTCTTGCCACTCCAACTCTGTGCTCAGAAAGTCTTTGGCCCATGATGGGAGCAGTGCCTGTGCCCAGACCTCTTCACTGTGGTCACTCCTGTGAGCAGGGTTGTCCTCACCAGGCTGCAAAGGGTGCAAGAAGCAGTGACTAGAGTAGATGACATGGGAGCAGGGCTTGCTAGAAAGGAAGGGAAAGCTGAAATAGCCAGGCAGGGAGCAGAGTCCAGCAGCCCAAACCCCAGTTAAACTGTCATCCCAGAATGATTTCTTACTTGACAAACACTTGAGATTGCTTCCCATAAGGGCAGATCTGAGACCTTTTGTGTTGTTTCTGATGAGAGAGGAACTCTGTTCCTGGTTGAATAAACTGTGTTTGTTTAGGGAGAGAGAGAGAGAAGACTTTTAAATCCAAAGCAGTAATTAAATGTGCAGCAATTCTGGGAGTATTCATACTGGTAAATGTTATTGACATTTCCCTTCTGCTTTTTCCAGCAGAAACAAGTTATTAATATGCTATTGCTGCAATAATGAGCTCTTGATAGATATATTTTTTTTTCCTGTGTTAGTTTATCCCTGAATGAGTTTTCACCAGTAACAAATAGAGATATTTTGCTTTGGCATCACTGACAATGACAGACAGACACTCATAACGTGGGGACATCATGAAATATTTGGCAAGGCTCTTCTGAAATCAAGAAGTACAGGGCACCAGTGCCAGTTTGTCACCTACTTTGTCAGTCACTGGAAACTGCTGGTCTGGGTAAGCTGAAGAAGCAGGAACTGAAATCTTGACCCAAACGACTACTGAGACAGCAGCTTCCTAAATCCTTCCAGTCCTTCTCCAGGTACTGGGGTTTGTGTTAACATGGAATTCCTGGGTCTACTGCCCATACAGTGCTTTGGTTTGTGAGCTTTCTACAAGTACCTATCACCTATCTCCTGAATAATTTCAGGCTTGCTTACTCCTTTGCTTTAGTATTGGTTTGTTTTTGTTGTTGTGTTCATTTGTTTGGTTGCTTGTTGTTTTTTCAAAAACCTAGAAATAGATCCTTTCGAACTCTAAAGGAGTCTAGAAATCTGGATAACTACTAAATTATATTGCACAGCCTCCCTCCAGTTTACCACTGATTAAATGTCCTTAGGATGCACTGGGCAATTATAATAATTGATGGGGTTTTATGAAGAGCTGAGTTGAAAATACTTTTGTGCTGGAAAATGCCTCATTGCTGAGCCAGAAAAGAAATAGTTTGATAATGTTTCTTTATACAAAAAGATAGAAAATAAAAATGTTTGAAAGAAAAAATAAACAATTCAGCAGTTCGATCGTAGCAGAACAAAACATACCAGGGTTGAAATGGCTTGTTTGTCTGTTGGTTTTGAAACATATTTAATTTTCTAGTGAAGCATAATTTGTTTGGAGAAGTAATGCCTTTTATTAAATGGGATGGTGCAAGCACAAAAAAACTAGAGTCTCAAGCATGCAGTCCTCCCTTTTAAAAAATATAATATAAAGTGAAATAAATGCTATGCCATAATCTGAACAAATTGTTTCTAGTTTTTTGAAAAAAAAAAAAATTTTCAAAATAAACTGATTTCTCCTTTTTAACCCCATATATTACTTTTCTTGTTTCTTTGGAATGGAAATGCATTTTACCTGAAAAAAATGTTTCCATCCAGCCATCCCAGTACGTTATGGATGAAAAACTTTCTTTTCCTTCAAGCACCAGATTTTGATGTTGGTAATCAAGGTCAAAAGATCCGATTATAACAGCAAAATGGAGCTCAAGAGTAGTATTAACATGGTGGCTGTGCCCTCCTGGAGCTCGGTGGCTAGTGGGATGCACATGTCTTGGCACAATGTTCCTGACATCTTAGCAGGTTGACCACACTGCTGCCTCCTTCGTTTGCTCTGGAACAGTGCTCCCCCGTCCCCAGCTGCTTTACAGTTTCCACTGTCTTTTGAACGCAGTCCCTAAATATTTATCTATACAATCAGAAAATATGAACAGCAAATAAACCTGAGATTGTGAAGATTTCCATCTGCCTCTGCCCCAGGCCACTGGGCAGGCTGCACACAGCACAGCTGAGACCTGCTGCTCCTGCCACTGACTGCTGGGAACAGCCCGTTTTGCAAGATTTTAAGTTATCTTAGGAGGTGGCACCCACACCACACAGAAATACATAGTCCTTTGTGCTTAATCTGTCACTGTGCCTGGCCTTGAAGAGAAAGTAGTGGTATGTGAAGTTTGTTTGCACAGGGCAATGCAGTATTTTATTTGATAATTGTCTGTATCCTGTGCATTATGGGTTTTTTTGGCACGTAAAACTCTTAGGGAGGAACTTGTTGCTCATTTGCACTATCTCTAAATAACAACCTCCTTAGAGAAAAAAAAGAAAAGAAGCCTGGGAATGTTATTTCTCTGCGTACTGGAGGTTTGCTGGATGCACATAGACAGCACAACTTGGTTACTTTGAAGCTGCATTCATTTGCTCTCTAGTCCAGGCTTTTTTAGGGCACAGCTGGGAACAGCTGGGGCACTAGAACAGTTCTCAGGAGCGAAGTGGCCTGCTGGCCATGCTGTCTTCCATGCCCACTCTCCAAAGTGGAGATATTTTTGCTCTTCCAGGTATCTTTGCCTTGTCCTTTGCTCATCTGGTGCCATAGGAACCAGAAAGTAACAGCACAAATTTGTCCTGACGTGAGCCCCCGTGGATTGAAGGCAAACTGAAACCATCTTTACTCCATGACTTCTCGGCTCCTGTGAATGGTTCTTCTCCTACTTACTATGTTTCTTTCCATGTACTTTGAAAGTTTTCCCAAGATATGCCAGCATCAAGAATGTCAGAAATAACTACTAACTTTAAAGTGACATTCATTTTGGATATCAGCAATGGAATGTTGTTCTGGTCTCAGCTGGGATAGAGTTCATTTCCTTCCTTGTAGTTAGTACAGTGCTGTGTTTTGGATTTAGGATGAAAATAATGTTGATAACACAGTGATGTTTTACTTGTGGCTAAGCAGTGTTTACACTAAGTTAAGGACCTTCCAGCTGGGGGTGAGCAGGCTGGGAGTGCACAAAAAGTTGAGAGAGGACACATCTGGAACAGCTGACCCCAACAGACCAAAGAGATTTATCATACTATATGACATCATGCTCAGCATATAAAGTTGGGGGAAGAAGAAGGAAGACGGGGATGTTCCGTGTGATGGCGTTTGTCTTTCCAAGTAACCTTTCCATGTCATGGATCCTGGCTTGCCTGGGGATGGCTGAACACCTGCCTGCAGATGAGAGGTGGTGACTGAATTCCTTGTTTTGCTTTGCTTGCACGCATGGATTTTGCTTTACTTATTAAACTGTCTTTATCTCAACCCACGAGTTTTCTCACTTTGCTGATTCTCTCTCCCATCTCACCAGGGGGGAGTGAGAGAGCAGCTGTTTGGAGCGTAGTCGCCTGCCAGGTTAAACCACAACAAATGTTCAAACTGTATGCAGGCTTTGGATGACACTTCCCTGCCTATAGTTTTTCTTCCAGAAGCAGATGACAAAATATTGTGTGAGAACTGCACAGTGAAAGCACTTCCAAGGATCCTGCTCCTGTGGGTTTGGTGGGCCACCTTATTAGCAAAGAAAATTACTTTGATAGTTAAGCCTATTGTAGGGTTAGTGGAGATGTGTGTAAATGCAACTGTTTAGAGTACCCTGTCATGCCAGAGGTGCCATTACATTTTTATGGAGTCTGTAATGTTATTTCTATGTAAAAACTAGTCTGCAAATTATTTCTGGCTGCCTTCTTTCCTTCAGTGGAATACATGAATACCCTACCTTGTCCCACAGTCTGAAACTGTAGTCAGAGAGTAGGAGATACAAATATGTTTGCCCTCATTTTGAAGTCTATGTGATGCATGGGATGTAAAGTGACATGATGACCTTACTAACCATGGAGAGATTCAGCCTGTGTTGTTTGACCAGTTTAGGGGCTTAGGGAAGGTAGGAAGTAGCACTGATGAGGAAAGAGGAGAAGAGACACAGAGGCAACCAAGACTATTATTATGGAGAATAGATAGGGAGAATGCTCAAAGAAGCAGGCATATAGGAAGAAAGGAAATTGTAGCACAGTTTTGATGAACTGAAGCCTTAATGATCCATTCACTGATGTACACTTGAGACCCTACTCTTAGCTTTGCCATATGGTGATAATCTGAAGGAAGACAGATGCCACAAGTTTGGGTGTTAATATTCCTACTGCTGTGTGGAGATGTGCAGCTTCTTGTTCTCTGAGGGTAGCAGTCAGCAGTTTCTTCTGGAGCAGACCCAGCACACTAAAGGGTTCAGCCAGAAAATGTCTTTGTTCCCCTTCCAAGTTCCAAACTGGGAGACACTGGGAACGACACAGGTGCAAGATTCCCTCTCATCCATAACACATCAGTCATTTTACTAAGCAAGCTCAGGTACCTGTTATAAAATGGGGAACAAAATACTGTAGAACATGCTTTACTGAAAAAGACCACATTTTTAATATGTTGGGTTTGGTTCTGTTTACTTAAAAGAATAAAACCTCAGAGATAATGATGTACAGAGTATTTTGTGCCTAATTAATTTTATGTATGGACAGGAGCTGTTTTATTCACTAGATTAAGTATCAGTTCCAATCTAACATTTCTTGCTTGTAGTTTGGGGCACAGGGCACTATTTTATTAGCCATTTTAGATTGCTTGTTGGGTCTTTTATACCTCAATAAAACTTCTGGCATAGTTGCTGTTTTCCCCTCTCAGAGTTGAATAGACAACAATGTAAAGTTTTCAAACAAAAATGCTGGAGGTTTTGTTGAGCTCCCAAAGACAGAGAAAAGAGATGAGCATGGCCAGACTTGCCAGCACAAATTGTTTGGTTTCAGTGGTTACTCCACCAGCTAGAATTTGCCTGGTACCCAGAGACCGGCTTCATATCTTCCAAGAAGCACCTTAGGAAAAGTGGAACAAGAAATGAATGGTTTGTACATTTGCCCTGAAGAGGGTATGATGATTACCTGGATTGGAGCACACAAGACAGTACCAACCAAAGCCATTTGCTTCCTCTGACCATCTTACAACCTCTGTGCCAGTACCCATGTGAAGATAGTCTAAACCCTGCTACTTACTGAAATGACTGAATAGCTTGAAGACAGCTTTTTCTTAAACTCCAATCCATGGAAAATAAAAAATGTGTCTAAGGAAAATTTAATGTCCAATGTCACACAGAGCATGCTCAGAAAAGTCTGAATGGGCTCAGACCAGAGGAGGGCCTGCTTGCATTCAAGCTCAGTAACAACCCCCTCAGAGCCACACTAAACCTGCTCTACAAACTGGTCAAGGAAAGAGCTTTGACAGCAGTAGACCTTAAGGGCTTGAGCTGAAACAGAACGTCAGATATTACCTCTCAATTGTGGGTGATAGGATAGTTTGGGGAGCAATGTGAGCTTGAATATGCAGATACCTTATGATATAGACATAACCTAAAAAAAACCCCCAAAACCCAGAAGAGCAGCAGAACTCCCACTGTGTACAAATTACTGACTTTATATATGCCAGAGTATGACCTCCAGCTAGGATATAATAACCAGCTTTCATGAACAGCACTCATTATATTGTGTCCATTACAAAAGTGCAGCTACATGACAGAGCCATAGGCTATAATGTTCTCACTCAGAAGAGTTCCAATTTTCTTCCAAGAGACAATGTCTCCCTTTTGTGAGCTTATTTTGTGCATCCTGTGCTCATATTTATTTGATAGGGTGGGATGTGGGAGGTTTTGTTTTGCTCCTAAAGCAAGAAATGAACTGCACACAAAAAAAATTCTGTATTGATTTGGGAGGCAGAGCAGGGCAGGTATTCAGCTGGTGTAAATCAGTGTGATAAACACCGGCTGAAGTCATTTACCAGACCACTATGAATTTTCTGGATCAAAATGTTTGTCAATGGCCAAAAATATCTCACAGAAATGGCCTGGCTGGCCCTCTCTTGATACCATGGAAGGTATTGCTAAGTCAGCAAGAAAACTTGGATTTGTTGTGTGATGACTTAAAAAATAAGGACTTCTCAGATATTTGTGCCATTTTTCCTCCTGAATATTAAGTGTGAGATAATTCAAGGAGCAAAAGTGTCTGGCTAAGGAACAGGAGAAACACCTGTGGTGTTGTTAGTAGAGACGAGGGGGTGCAGGATGCAACTTATCTAATCCTACCCTGCCTAAAATCCACTGAGGGGAACAGATTCCCCCTGTATGTCCCACTAGTCATTAAGGAAGTGGAGAGCAACAAACTCCAATAGTTTTGGTGTCTCCACAAAGATGTGACAGTCACTTTCCCTATAGAGATGCTAGCCTGAGTGAGTGCATGGCTTAGATTTTCAGAGGTATGAGGAAACACATGGGGAAAGTCATACAGGAATCTGTTCCCAGAGAGACAAGACAAACAGCTCTCTAGTCCAGGAACAGTAGGTGTTAGATAACAAAAAGATAACGATCTTTCAGGTGATGCAGATGCAAGTGTTTTGTGATCTGTCATACACTGAATCTGAAGAGCACTCCTGAGGATGCTGTCTAGGATGCCAGTGTTTTCCATGTGGCCAGGAAAGCTTGTCCAAGGCTGTTTTGAGTGCACACTCTTGCAAAAGCCAAGGCAGAGTTCACACCAAGACCTGCCTTGAATGCCGGAGTAGGGACCTGGTGCTTCTCACAGCCTTGACAGAGACTGTAGTTGGTTTAAGTCTGAGAAAAAGGTTTCTTTCCCCCAGCCAGTTCAGTGTGATGGCGCCTGCAGTCCCCACTCAAACTGTCTTCTCAGCATGACTGACCTGGATCTGGCTGGGGTGGAGCTAATCTCCCCTGGAAGGCCAGCGTGCTGGGTGTGGGAAAGAGGCTGGGCAGGGACACAGCTGGGACAGCTGACCCAAGCTGAGCAAAAGGATGTTCCATACTATATGACATCATGTTCAACAATAAGAGCTGGCAGAAAGGGAGGGGGGGAGGAAACAATTAAGGTATTTGTCTTCCAAAGCAACCATTACACATAGTAAGTTCTACTTCCCAGGGAGTGGCTGGAAATTGTCTGATGATGGGAAGCAGAGAATAATTATTTTTTTTTGCTTTGCTTCCTTATATGGTCTTTGCCTTCTTTCATTAAACTGTCTTTATCTTGACCTGTGACACAGTTTTTCTTTTTGTTTTCTCCCCCTGTCCTGCTAAAAGGGGAATTGAGAGAGGAATTGGGTGGGCACCTGACAGCCAACCAAAGTCACCTACCACAATGGCTGACACAGGAGATGGTGTTAATCACAGGTGCCAACTCTAGACATGGAAAAGGACTGTAAAACTCAGAGTGACATGACTGGTGGTAAATGAACCCAGCAAAGGATCAAAAAATCCCTACACAGAAAGAAGGGAAGACTGGGGAAGGCAGAATCACCTAGTAGAGCTAGACTGTGGTCTTTCTGGGTCACTGCTGGTTGGGGTGTTTCAAACAGGCATGCTAATAGAGACACCACATTGTTGCCTTCTCCTCTCCAGGATGACAGCCCTTCTGTCTGTTGTGTGATCTTACTGGGCTCCCTTTGCCTGGCTTGCAGGAGGTAGTTGCAGATCAGATTTCTCTGCTCTGCCCCATGCTAGTGGCTTTTGCCAAAGTATCCCAGCAACACGTGCAAAACTTGGTGAGTGTTGGGAAGACAAAAGAAATTACCTCACAGTGTGAGGTAATACCAGTTCCCTCTTTCAGTCCCAGTTTCCAGTAAACACTTCATGGTCTGTCTCTAAAGCCCACTTTCACCAATGCACTTGTGTTGGTTTGATTAAGCTCTTTGGGTGCCCATGCAATTCATACTAATAACCTCTGAACCTGCTGGCCAAAGGTATTGCCACATGTCAGAGCTGTGAAGTTCTACCACTTTATGAAAGCAAATTAACCCTGTCAGTCCTTCCAGAGCAAAAAAAAAAATGGTACAAGGCTAAACTCTCGTGATAAAAGCTTCAAAATGCTTTGCTAGGGCACTGCTGGGTTTTTACTCCACTCAAGCCTTCTTTTTGTCTGCAGTGTGGTCAAGTAGGTTGTTTTGGGTTGATTTTCCAATGAAGTAAGGGCTTGCTTGTGCAAGTAACTGTGAAAACATTGAAACTTCTATGATGGTGACTTCCTGGAGGAAGGATACCCTAAAGATTCCCCATACTCTTTAGAAGTGACATCGGAGAGGCAGAGGCTTGTATTACTCTTTCTGGCTGGTTTACCCACCCTCCTTCACACAGGATCATTTTATTTCCAGAAGGGGTGTGATCACAGACCGTTAGCATATGCCATTAGGATTCAGGGTGAGATGAGACAAGATGAAATTCAAAACTATTGCCAAAATTCCTGGGCTGTACTTACCCTGCATTTCCCATCATGGTCGCTACAGCAGTACCTGCGCTAGGAAAAGAGCATCAGTAGGGGATTTGCTAATAAATTCCAGTGTCCAAGAGAAGTGTGGGAGGATATGGTTGCTGCAGATATCTCCTGTCTCCAGTGGGAAACATACCAAATGTATTTTAGAAAAGGTCTTTCCATGCATTAATTAGAGCAACACTGAGTCACCCATCTCATTACACTGCTGATAGAGATCAGCAAACACTTCCTCCATAAGATTTTGACATCTTCCAGGGACTGCAAGTAACAGCACAAAGAGATATATATACCTCTCTTCTAACTGAGCACTGGTGTGAACTGTTTTCTGATGGCTCTAAATATTCACTAGCAGTTTCTGCAGGGTTTAACAGGGAGGATGTATCCTCTTCCAGTGCAGAGCTTTGGGAGGTAGAAGCTTGAAATCCTCCCCATCTGGCTTGGTGCACAAGGATCCAGGTGTGGTGGAATGGCTGATTGGTGATACCAAATACCTGCACATTATTTCAAGCTGGTGAGAGAGACAAGGACTCCTTCTCTCTGGCCACCACCATCTAGCAACTTTCTCTGTGTCCCATATATCATGAAGCAAGAAGGCCGAAAGTGGCATTTCTGTGTAGTAGAAACTGATCTGGATAGGAAAACAAAATGCCAACAATAACAACAATAAAAAGAAACCTTATACTTTAAAAAAAAAAAAATCAGTTCCCTCAACTTACAGAATGTGTGATGTCTTCCTATGCAGAAACAGGACTATGTCATAGTTCATTTGAGATTTGGTTTAGGACTTTAGGAATCAAGAAGTGGGAAGTGTAAGAAAAGAGTGTTTGTATAATGGGCAATACTGTGCACTAAAGTCTCAGAAAGAAATGGCCACACTAGCATCCCCTCCCCTTTTTTTTGTCTTTTTAGAAATCAAAACACAAACTACAGGTCCTAACATACATTTCAGAGCACCACAAAACTCCCTTTGGCAGATGACTTATTTGCACTTAAGGAAAAACACTTTGCCATGTTAAAAAATTAATTAAAAATGCCTCCTGCAACTCTGGAAATCACACACTGAACCACTAAGATACATTTGTAATGAAGAAGTGCTCCAAGTGCTCCTGGAATTCATTACATTTTACAGATTTATACCTTCCAAATAATTCAAATCAACATCTCCAGAACTTGAGAATGCTCTATTCTCCCAAACTGATAATTATGTGAAATGACATATATAAGGCAGAAAGTACTCCCAGATATTTTTTTATTTAAAAAAAAAAAAAAAGTAATTAGGAAGATTGAAAAGGAATTTGTCATTTGATATCAATCAAACCCAACAGTTCACAAATCATTCAGTGCTGCCATTATTATACTTTATGGGCTTTGTAAGGTGCACGGTATTGCTGTAGTTCCATGAACATGTAGTTCCACACACAAAAGTCAGTTTTTTGGGGTAGAAGGTACTGAGTTTCTAGCTCTATATGATACAGGATGACAGTAGTTATTTAAAAGCAATAAAAAATCTGCAAAGTGACTTGTGATCCAAACAGAATATAGTTTTTGATGGATGTCTTGAGAGACCTTGGTGGGACTTGGGTTTTTAGGTTTTTAAGGATTCAGAGTGCTCAGCTCTCTCTCAAGTGCTTCTGTTACTAAAAGTGTACCCAGAATTACTAATGATACTTTGAAGATTTGGGATAGAAATGTGCATACTAATGCTTAAAAGTGTTCTGATTTAAAGCCTGCCATTGTTGGCTCCTTCTAGAGCAACATTCATTTCTTATACCGAAAATCATGTCATGTTCTTGTCATCATTCATGCTCTTTGAAAAAGTAAATCAAGCACTTGGATCCCAGTGCCATTGAGGGGATATAGGTGGCTTTTAAGGCATCCTTCAAAAATTTGAATCCTGGATTTGTGTGTGCAGCCATGGAAGTAATGAAGATCTACAGGAATGAATAGCCCTATTGATCTCCTGAGGGATTCCTTCCTTGAAACCCTGCTGCCCAGCACAAGGAAAGGATACACAAACTACACCTTACCACGGGGAAAGACAAATAGTCAAAACCTGCCTGAGGTGCCAAGGTTTGAGATTTACATACTGTCTGTGGGTGAGTTCCTGGTAACACACCCAATACAGGAATGGTCTGTCTGGTCAAACAGGGGTTTCTAGCAACTGTCAGGGGTTCACCTACACATTCCTGGCAAAGCAGGGGAACAAAAAGGGGCTGGAACATTTTGTTTCTGCTGTCTGGTTGTACTGCAATCAAATGTCTTGGTTTTGCTGCCCAAGTAGTTTTATCTGTAAGTCTTACACTCCTGTTAAAAACAAAAAATCCAAGTGGAGAATCTGGAATTCTTGGAAATATGTGTGTATGTGTGTGGTGCTTCCTCTTCCTCTTGTGGATATTCTTCTCTTTAAAATGCCAGTAATATCCAATTGAAGCCATATCTTAAACATAACTTTATGATTGTCACTGCTATTGCTAAGGCAGTCCAGGGTTTTTATTAATTTTAGATTCTCCTATGTAGAAGGAGACCCATTTGACATTTAATCTAAAATATGAATTGTTATGAGTTGTGGGGATGATACAGAGAGAAACAGATCTATATACACACTGGCTTATAGCATGTGACTAGGGGTTGCAGTCAGCCTGGAGCAATATCCTGACCTCCCTGATGTCAGTGGGGCTGTAGAATTTCACACATGTGTTGGCCAAAATGAAAATGTAAGAAAGAAAAAAGAAAAGAAGAATATTATAAGGAAAAGGAAAAAAAAAAGAAAAAAAAAAGGAAAAAAAAAAGAAGGAAAAAGTGCTTCCCTTCTCAGAGATGGAGAGAGGAAGATATTAGGTGAAATTCCACCTCTCCCTGTAGCAGTTACAGCCTCACAAAATGCAGTGTGCATTAAGAGTAAAATGTGCCACTAAGTTGGTGCAGTGGAAATCAAGGCAACAGTGGAATTGAGAGAAGAAAACACAGAAACACCATTCCCTCCCCTCTTTGAAGTATCAACTTTTAAAGTTTCTTTAAAATAAAAACATTTGCCAAAAAAAAACCAACCCACCTTAACCCCACCAAAATCAGACAAAAGAGCAGGACTTGGGTTGTCCTGAAAGGAGGCTGGAGAACCATCTCCAAGAAGGCAGAGCCGTTGCTTTTGCCTTCCCCAGGAGTGTGAAGCAACTGCTCAGCACTGTCAGGGCTACCAACCCCAGGGCACAAGCAGAACCCACCCTGCCTGGCCTGTGCAGCTCCCACATGATGGATTCCCTCCATCCTCAGGATACATCCCTGCCAGAGTCCAGCTTTCCCCCCTGGCATGCAGCAGGTATACAACTTTCAGAGATCTCCGCTGACTCTGCTTTGTATTTCTGCCAGTTGGAGATCATTTCTCCATATCTCATAAAGAAGCTTCCTGATCCAGAAATATTCAAGTTCATAACTGCTAGAAATCCCCCTCCCTCAGCTGAAATATTGCATTTGAAAAACCATTTCCTTTATCTGGAGAACTTCTGTGGACTTTGAAAACACGCCATGGTTTTTAAATTTCTTTCAGTGGTTGGTATTTTTACTGAAATAAAAGTCAGTTTTAATAAAACCACAAATGTCTGTGGTCACTCGGGCTTGCTAATACTTTCCACAAACATCTGAAATAGTAGTTAAAAGAAAGGAATTTGTTTTAAATTCTGGGACCTTAGGACAGCTGCTGTGATTTTTTTTCACATTTTTCATTAATCACTTGGAAAAAAAAATATATACTCTCCTTTAATGTATTTCTTAAAGGCTGCAGCTGCCTACGAAGTGATAGTGGATTGATAGTTGTGGAAAATTCAGGGCAAACTGACACTCAGACAAAATTTAATAAACTCAAAAGGTCACATCCTGGAGTCAGAGAATAGGGAAATACATTGTTTAGTGTAACCAGATCTAGGCAATGAATGAATGCTTGTTGCTTTGCTGATAAGCAAATGTTATTTCCAGGATGTAATCGTGCTATGAAAAAGCAAAAATCTCCACGTGGGATGGGGTGGGCTGTGCAATTAGGGATGCTGAGGTGGGAGGAAAGCGAGCATCAATCCAGGCACTGATGGAGATGCGGTGGTGGCAGAGGAGACCTCTGTGAAGGTTTCAGCCAAGAGCCCACGCTGAAGTCCACATGGCTGCTCCTCCTCCCTGGCCACCTTAGGGAGCAGAGAAACACACTGCTTGAGAAGAAACAAGAGGACTTGCTGCAGGTGATTGACTCTGGGCTGCAAATCCCAGGAGCCCTGCGATGCTCTGCCACTTCAGCTTGAGCATTAGCCTAGGAATTCGAGTGGTTTATGGAAGTCTCTTTCACAAGACAGGCTGGGCACTGCTGTGCCTTTCTCTGACTGAGAGAAGTTAGGCGAAGCACAAAAGCTGCTGGGGGATGCTGACTTGTCCAGAGCAGATGTTCTTAATACTCACTCACAGCCTTACCAATCCACAAGCTTTTCTTGAAGCATCATGTGAGCTTAACGACATTTTTACTTCGTGTTACTCCTTCCTGGAAAATTGAGCTGTAAAAGCCTCTTTTGTTGAAACCAGATGCCCTGACTTGTCACTGCAGGGAGAACCCCTCGAGATACACCAGCATGTGATTTCTACTCTGTGCAGAAGATAAAGTCCCAGATTGTTGCCACCACAGCCGGGCAGCATCTGCCTCCGCCAATACCCTGCCCTCTGCTGTCTCCAGCCCACCACAAGGGCCAAGACAGGGTAGAGAGAGGCTTGATTTGACCTTGTAGTAACATCTCTGGGTGGGTTGGAATGTTGCTTTGCCTTACAGACATTTGTTGAGTAAACCTGCTACTATCTTCACTACATGTGCAATCCATTATTGTTCTTTTATTTCCAGCAGACAGCTCCCTTCCCCTACCCAGTGCTGCTGAGCAGACAGAGCTGGCCACGCTGCAGCAGCCACCGCTGCAAACTGAGTGACTCAGCAGAGTAGCCAAGGCCTGACTGGTCATGAAAATTAAATTGCTTCATCATCCCTGAATCATGGATGTGTCCCTCAAAGGCATGGGTGTGGGGAAGAAGGTCTCCACCTCTGGGAATCTCATACTGTCACCTTCTTGTGAAGGCTTTTAATTTTTTTTTTCTTTTCTTTAGTAAAAAACAAACTACAGAGCAGCATATGCATCTCTACAGACTGAATCACAGAACCACAGCATGGTTGAATTGCACAGGACTCTGAGAAATCATCTTTTGATCCATGCCAAAAGACTTGGACATAACAAAAGTTTCTGAGCACTATTCCACTGCATGCTGGGGTTTGCAGGGGGATCGCTGATGCCAGGCGTGCAGCCAGCATGCTGAATCCCATGTACAGAACATGTGGGAATCTGTGTGCAGGTGGAAAAAAAGCCCAGGGACAGCCATGATTTCTGTCATGGCTCTTTCTGCTCAGAGGAGTCATCCCTGGAGCTGATCCTGGGCAGAAAGTTATGACGATACAACTTTCCTGACAGAAAAGGCATTGCTTTTCCAATTAATGTTTCACAAGGAGTCATCAGTTTAAGAAATTACCCATTTTGAAAGCATTTTTAATGGGAGAAAAAGTGAAACAAGTTTCAACTTTCTTGCCCTTATTAGTTTTGTGTTGGCAGATTAGATGAGTTTATATGTTATTGTGCTGCATATACATGGCAGTATTACAGTAGTCTGGGCCACCTGTCCTTTGCTTTATCTTGTTTAAAGTCTTGCATCTTCTGGGACCAGAGATGTCGTTTTAGCCCAGTCCAAAACATTTCCATTAGTATCATTGCATCCTCTGTGAGAGTTAATGAGGTCAAGGGAGAGGGAGGAAAAAAGCACAGAGGCAGGTATAAATATAGGATGTTCTGCTTTCTTTAACTGTGAACTTTTACGTGATAAATGATATCTTCTGTGTCTGGTTACATTTATATTGTACACACACATTGTCAGTAAGAGGAGCTTGAAGAATTTTCCACGGGGAATGCCTCCACTCTTATTAAGACTAAAAGAAATTAATTTATAACTGTGCTTAATTGGCTGCTGTCTTGACATAACCTTTTGAGAAGAGTAAGGGTTGCTCTTACTTTCCAATAGCAAGGCATCCTCAGAGCCCCTGCTAACATGTGTCTCTCACCTGTAGAAGTGCACTGGAAAATAAGGATAAGATTTTTTCAGTGTCAAACTCGACTATGGAGAACTTGAAAGCTGAAGACTGATGAGGCTTTGGAAGAGCATCCTGTATTTTGGTCCATAGGTCTGAAAGGCTGAAAAGATCTAAACTTTTTGCTGAATAGGAAGATGTGGCTCAGCTGGCTGGAAAGGCAGAGAGCTCAGGGATGGTCTAAGAAACATTAAGCAACTGCAGTTTCATAAATTATAGCCCAGTCTAATAAATGCATCTCCTCATTGGTTTTTCCATGCATGTTGTACCTCTTCATCTCCTTCAGACACTTTTCCCCAGAGCTCTCCGTCCTCACAGAAGAGGACTCTCTAAGAAAATACCTATTTCTTCTAATATCCACTGCTCAGGGAAGCTCTTTGCTGTGACCATGGTCCAGGACTTATTCTGCAGTATTCCCTTTTCAGGGAAGTGTCTTCTCTGAAAGCCAGGTGGACTGAAAATCTATTCAAATGTCTTTATTTGCTCCTGAAGATACAGAGGTGGAAGGAAGTAGGCTGCTCCCACCCACAACTCACAGAGGAATGGTCCCAAAGTCAAGAAGCTACAAAACTCTGAAGTTATACATCAGACAAGGAGAACAGCAGTAGTTAAATAGATACCTCTGGTGACAACTTAAACAACCCAGAGAGTCAAGCCTCCAGAGGCCATTGAAATGTCTGCTGTCACAAGTGAATACACCTAAGTCTTAAGATGTCTTTTACATCAGGTGCTGATCCCTAGCTCCTGCATGGAGAGGTCAGTTGTGTTTCAAGCCACTAGAGAGGGTGCATCAGCAGAAAGTGCTCTGCACCAGGGAAGGCTGGGAACATTAAACAAGAAAAGAAGCAGTGATGGGGATCTTGCAGAAGACAAAGATGATACAGAGTGATGGAAAATCAAAGTCTAAGTGAGAGGAGGGAGTAGGACAGAGAACCAGATTGAGAGGCAAAATGCAGGCTGACAGAAAATGAGAGGTCATTGAGAGGAAACAGAAATTGGGGCAGGAGAGAAGGGTAGTGAAATGAAATGGAAAGTGAGTTTGAAGGAAGCAGTATGAAACAGAATAAAAAGAAACTGGAGAATCCAGCTGAACACAGTGGACCAAAAAGAAAAGCAAACAGGACTTTCAGAACAGAGAATGTATCCATAAAAATAAGCTGAAAGTGGGGTAGGGGTATGGACCCTCCCATCTCTTCAAGCTGAATTAGTATAAAGATACACTTTCCCCAGGAACACCAGTCCAGCAAGTAGAGAGCTGGGACCAAATCAACTGTGCTTCTCTCATGCTACAGGAGAGACACTGCCTGTCCTGGGAACAAAGCAATCATTGCTTGGGAGTGAATGTTTCAACCTCCTATTTCTGAGGAGAATTGAAGATCTGAGAAGGAAGAAGGGAAAGAAACGAAAGACCTTTTTGCCCTCAGCAGGAACTTAAAGTTTTTCCTCTGGAGGCTATAAAGTTTGTTGACACCCATTGCTAATATGTGTCAGGAAGAGCTTAAGGTCTTGTAATCATTTGAACAGCCTGAGGGTGAATTACTTCAGGGGGAGCTTCCTTGCTTAGCTTCAGTAGTTTGAGTGTTAGTAAGAACCTGCCTTCCCTATGGCTGATGCTGTTTCTGTCCCTTCTTTTTTCCATCTTCTTGCCCCTTCCCTTTCTTTGCAGTCCCAGTCAGAAAGTTGAAGTAGAGACCTCCCCCCTCTGCGTTTGCTGCTACTTCTCCATTCCTACCATGCTCACATAAAAGATGTGAAATACAAATCCTATTTCTCTCTATGTAACAAATCTCACGTTAGTCAAGCATGTCAACCTCCCATCTCTAGTTCCTGTTGGCTTTATGCTTTTATACTACTTCTGTCTTTGAACTTTTCAACCAGGTACAGGAACCAAGTCATGAATGGCCCAAACCTTGGCAGATGTCTGTCCTCTTCCCTGTGCTTTCCAGATCTGCCACTTGAGGCAGAGCATATCCCTGAGACAGAAGTCAAGAAATGTCCTCCACTGTTCATTACCTGGTTAGTACTGTCCAATACCAAGAAATAGAGCAGTGATGGGAATGCACTGCTTCATTCAGAGAGAATCCTGTACCAATTCTTTGTGAGGTGATCTAAAAAATTAGTCTTTTCCATCCTGAATTCATTCCTTTCATCCCAAGGCTGTTCTAACAGCAGGATATACACTAGCTAAGCACACAGCCAGCACTTCCTCATTTCCCAACAAAAATAATTCCTTAACTGCATTATCCTCTTTCATAGTACATCACTGTAGCTCAGAAATCCACCTGGATGACTGTCCATGCACAGATATCATGCAACAGAGACTATCCCATTAAAAAAATGTCAAGCTGTCATTTCAGTCTAGTTGAGGAAAGCAATTAAATGTTGGATGACAGCTGTAATTAGCAAAGAGCACTGCCCAAAGCTCCACCTGCAAATAAGACTGACACGAGCATGCCCTGGAAGACATAGGATTTCTCTCAGGCCTGGTATTGGACATGTAGGATACATAAACATATTGCAGAGCAGTATATCCTTCAGTCCCAAATGCTGCTATCTAGAAAAGACAGCAACATAGTGCAGCTACAAAGGAGGAGGTAATTAAAGGAAGAAGAGCAGAACAGCAGTGAGCTCCTGCTTTCCAAGTCATTGTCCCTGATCAGTTCAAACAGCAAAGCAGTGCTGCCTGCCTGCATAAACACCTTGGCCATTAAGTTTCTGCTCTTTGACTCTGCTCTCTTATTTGCTGAATCTAGTTGCAGACACTGACAATTTCTCTGACATTTTTCCTCACCTTCTCTGATAATTATTCAAGATACCAGGTGCATCTGGAATAAATATATCTGGTTTTGTACTTATTATAGTAATTAAACATATTCTTTTCACTATTCCTATCTTTTTTTTCTATGAAGAGGTTGACATATAGAAAATTTTGAAATTTAAATTTATAACCAGTTTATATTCAGGTGCTTCAAGATGAAAGTCTTAAGGAACTGGAAAATGTCTGCATTACACTGAAGATTCTGTCCTACCATCTCTCTGCAGCAACAGTTATGAGGAGCATTTACATGCAAGGAGGAATCTGCAGGATCCTGCACATAAAGTGACAATAGAAATACAATTAAGTCTCAAAATAAGTAGTGTAGGAACTGGCCAGTATTGTATTTGGAAAACAAACACACCAACAAACCAACCCCCCCTGCCCCACCCCCCCCAATAAAAAAAAACCAACAAAAACCACTAAATCCCACTATTTTATTAAAAAGGATTCAGATCCTAAATAGAATTATTTGTCTTGCTGCCATTTCAGACCTGATGTATAGAAGGAACCAGTGAGACTGGCTTGCAGCAGCTCACACCCTTAGAGCCATTTTCTAGGTGAGGATACAGAAGAACACATCAGATTTATACAGTTTTAGAAAAGAACTTTTAATTACCAAGGCCCCAAAGGATATATATTTGAGTTCAGAAATTATGTGAAATAAACCCTTCTGCTTGGTTACTTGTTAATTAACACTTCTGTGTATAATACTTTGCAGTACCTCCAGTGCCTGCTTTGTGTGTTGCAATGGAAGACCGAATTTTGTGTGGTAGACCGCTGGGGCATTGGAAGTCCTGCAAACACAGGCACAAAAAGAGCAATGTCTCACAGTGAGGCCAGAAGATAGTAGTCAGGGGATCAGAGGAGGTCAGGAAAAGTCCTGCACCTTGCTTCTGTGCTGTGGACTGTCCAGATGGCAAGGTGAAGACTAAGGTGTTTCTAATGTTGGGAACAGATGTGAGTCAGCAGTGTTAGAAACATCCAAGTATAGGAGGAAAGGCTGGTTGTTCTGATTTGCTGGTATTTCTACTGTCAAAGCAGGTCAGTAAAGAAAACCACATGTGTGACCCTCATTTTATTCCTCCACCATACATTTTTTAACATTTCTAAACAGAAAAAAATCCTTGCATTGATGTAGGCTGTGAAGGGTTTCAGTCATGGGACATTTACTAGCTTAGATTTTGAACAGGCTTGCCTATGGATACCACACTCAGGAAAGCAATCAACCCCTCATCAAACATTGTTCATAAAGTCTTGCTATTCAGCTTTGTTCTCTAGTTGAGGAACTATTAGGACATTTAACTTTGGGATCAGATGATGCTGTTGGGCATTGCAGTTCAGATGAGTTTTTCAGGGAAGTGTTGTTAACACTGTGAGGATGGTCAGTGTCAACATGAAAATCATTGTGTTTTGTATGCATTTGCAGGACTTGAATGAAAGTATCTGGACTCAGCATGTTTCACACTTGATGTCTTCATCTGCATTCCTGCAGCTGCCAACCACTGATCCAAAAATAAATTATTACAGGGCACTGTGCACCATCTTGGCCCATAAACACCTTAGTGCCTCACAGGCAATGGTTGCATGTCCAAGCCCCAGGTCTGTGTCCTCTCGGCAAGCCTCAGGTGTACTGTAAGACCTGAAAGCACACCTAGATCCCTCCCAAAGACATGCTGAACCCCAGGTGAGCAAACAACATTTGCAAGCCACTGGGCCTCCCAAGTGGAGTGAAGAGCACACTTGACATGCTGTCTGCTCTTTCTGTAGGGGTTATGCAGAGCCACTGTCACACAACCAAACCACAGCAATCGTGGGTAATGTTCAGGTAAAGAAAGCATGATTTTGCAATGCGCTTAGCTCTTTCCTTGTGGTGAATAGTTCTCACCATCATCACTAAACCAGTGGAGAAATACCCTGAGGATCAGATGTGAGCAGCTCACAATTAGTCAATGAGGAAATAATTTAGCCAAGTATTGATTTAGTTATGGGTTGATTAAAAAAAAAAAAAGTGAAATGAACCATGAAAGTTGCTTTCAAGAATCTTTGCCCAAAAGCTGATTCCACAAAGGTTTTGAGTATCCTGTGTTACTAAATCACTTCTTCTTTGTTACCTTTTGCTATGCCTATATCACACACTTGCCAAATTTAGACTTAAAGGTGTCTTATATTTTATAAGAAGTTATGACAGGGCAGGTAAAAATTGGATTTTGGAGCTTATTGTGAATTACAGCCTTGGATGGTTTAAAAAACCATCCAGAAATGCATGATATATGCCTAGCACTGCACATTGATCACCAGAACCCAGCTTTGGAAGAGGGTCTCTGCCTTCACTTCATTCCCTGCAGCCCTCTTTCTTTGAATGCTGCACAGACCCTATGTGCAATACAAGCCATCTGCAGTGATAAAACAGCAAGAGTTTTACTTTCCAGAAATCTAATTTATGGCTGCCAGTGGTGCTCTTTCACTAGTGAATCTTTTGTTTAACTTACACTGGAAAGGAAAGAAATGGGCAGCTTTCTGTGCTGCTGGGCACACCTTTGAAAGGGGAAGGGAATAGAAAGGAAGAAAACTAGAGGAAATTTTATCTTTGAGGAAAGTATAATGGAGAAGTAGTCTCTCCAAATAAGAGCTGACAGATCTTATTCACATAATATGAAGGATATGTCCTCTCTTATTGCCCAGTTGTCTGTGGTCCCTCAGTCTCCTTGGCTGCACATTCAGCATTACATTCATTATTAGAAGAGCCGTATGGCAGCAGTCACATCTTCCCCATCATCAATTGCTGGTTTTCCTTTGGTCCTTGAGGCATATAGTTTGGATTTCATTGCCCTTTATGACTGAAATCACCTAAATATTACCTGCTGCTCCAGTGTGAAGTGGGCTGGAAAGATAGCCTTCAAGCACACCAATGTCAATGGACAGGCAATGGAGGAAAAACATGCAGCTTCGATGCAAGACTCTGTTACCATTCCTTGTAGTGCAGCTTTGCCACACATTTGGATGTGAGATGGAGATAAGCCAGAAAATTCCTTACAGCCCAGAGAGGATATCCCTGTGGAAGGTCTCAGTGACTTGGTCCTAGTGCTGGTAACAAGACAGTTGCTCGAGCCCTGCCTGAAGCACATTGACCATACATTAGCAATGGCAAAGGCTCACAAGGGCCTGTGCTACACCCGTTGGCCATGTTGTTCAGCTGTATCAACTGATTTGTTCAAGCAAAACCTAAGCCACAGAAAGAGGGGAGAGGAAGAAGCTAAAATAGATCTTGTTTTGGTAAAGAAACTAAGTGTTAAAAAAACAACCCTGAGGATTTAATCAAGCTCAAAGCAGAGGACAGTTGTCCAATCCTAGTTCTTTTATCACATCCCCAGCAGCGAAGGAATTGCCAAGTGCTATGATCTGCACCCTGACCCACATCAGTAGGCATCACTTGTAGTGTGTGCCTCCAGCACCTGAACCAAGAAGATCTGTGGGAAGGTGACGTTTAAGCCTCTGTCTAATGAGCTGTAACAGCAGAGCACTCCATTTTCTTCAGCCATAATCCAATTTCCACATAGAGAATAATCCACTCTGCCTTCAGACAGGAACTTTATCCATCAAGAGGGAAGGAGAGAAGCAGATTATCGCCTATTGAATGAAGCAACCTATTGCTCCCTAAATAAACTCTCAACCCTATTGCTCCAGCTGTTGGTTGCAAGCAGAGAATGATTCTTTGTCACCACTGCTGTCCTTTAAGACATGTCTATATTCTACCTGCATTGTGATGCCACTGTCACCTATTTCCCAGGCACTCTTTTAATCTTATTGGAAAGAACGAAGCTTGATCACAAACATCTAAAATGGATTCTTGCTCTTCATTCAATAGAATTCAGGAAGTTACTATATCTACTTTTTCTGAAAACAATTAGCAGAATTTTGTCTGTTGGTTAAGAACATCTGAAACCAGTCAGATGTGTGAGTTTAAAGATTGAGTCAGTGCTCACAACTTACAATGTTATCTTACTTCTTAGGGTTGTGTTGTGCACCTGCCATTCTCATGGTGTGGACACCAGAACACCAGGCTGCTGTGTGTCCTGCAGTCCACCTGCTGTTGTTCCATTGAAATGTGGACTGGACGCCAATCAGTTACTTAGCATACACCACACAAATTCCTATTTATATGCCTTCTATCTGCATAACAGGATATGTCACTAGGATGTGGATAGTGGTCCAGGATCTCCTCCTTCAAAGAATGACAGTGGTAAAGAACTGCCAAGAAACATGTCCCAGAAGCTTTTCTACAATTGCTATAGCAATTAAGATAAGGATTTGTACTGCAGAAAATTCTTGGCAACAAACATGGACACATTTTAAGGTGTCCAGGCAGGACTACACCTAGGCTAGTTCATCCATTGTCTGTAGTGAACTGGATGTATATTGTGGTCTTAAAACCTATTGTATTCCTTCTCCATTATATGTAACAACATAGCGCAAGAAATGGGACACTGAACTTAGATTCAAAGAGAGCATAATACAGATTAAATTTAATTTGTGGATCTTAATACAGATTAAACTTGGTATGAAAGTCTATCACACAGTCATTCAGGTTCTTGCAAAAAGACTCGACTATATCCCTTGGAACAGAAGTCTAGTGTGTTGTTTTCAAACAGTTAATCTATGTCTTTTTGAAAGAAGGAGTGCTCATAAACTTCGTTTGGGCTCTGTTAGTACCTGGCATGAAATCTAGTAATACTGAAATAAACCTGAAGTTACAGACAAGGTGGCTGGAGATATGTTGAATTATGAGGATATATACAGATACGAGCTACATGTACGTATACACATATCTATACACATAGATACTTCTTTTCCACAATGCTCATTACTTTAATATGAAGACATGAATCTGATTAGCATCAATTCCCTCATGTTTTAGGGCAGGCCGAGAGACAAAGACCTGAAGAAGGCAATGGGGTAGAAGAGTGGAGATTAAGTGACTTGCTGAAGAACATAGAGTCAGTAGCAATCACTTACTTCTCATGGCATGGCAATAGGAGGACCATCTGACCATGAAGCTAATATAGGTTGCAGTTTATATTAGTAAAATTACACTGTGGTTGGAGTAATGTAACCCTGTCCTGATCCAGTGCTTGTAACTACAAGCAGTGTAGCACAACAACCTAAATAACAAGTGAGAAAGTTCCTTCTAAGTCCATGTGGTGGTTTTTTTTTTTTCAACATAGGAACATGGTTCATGCAGAAACAGCTGTGCTCAAAGCAGTGGTGGAAGCAACCCTGGCAAGAGTTGTAAGCAGAAGATTAGATTTAATTGAACGACATTTTGCTTCGTAAAGATCACACAGATGGAGAGTCCTAGTTTTAAGTAAAGCTAAAGGTCATATACTGCTTAGGCAGATGTGAAATTTTTCCATCCTGCTAACTCTAAAAATAAACTGTTAAGAATGTAATAAAATTGGACTTAGGACCAGAGGCATTTTGATTCTTTTGAAATGCTTACGCATGAGCCATGTACATAACAGGTACATAACAAAAGAAACAGGAAATTTACATAGTGATTAAAAGCAAGGGTAAAAAGTCTGCAAGACAGAAACCACACTGCTGTTCCAAGTCCTTCTATAAACTAGGAGAATTATTTAATTGCCCCTGATTTAAGGCCTCTCAGCACCAGAGCAACAGGAACCTCTGTAACCTCAGAACAGTGGGTAAATATGATCAAATAACTGAAAGTAGAAAGGATTATAGGGCCTTGTCCATGGAATTCAGAGGGCTTAGGGAAAAAAAACCCAACCTTGTTAGTTGTTTTTTTTTCCTAATTAAAGTACTGGGTAGATAAGATTTTGGATAATGAAATAACTCAGTCCTCCACCCCCAAAGGAAAATATACATTCCCATATCTACCTCAGTTTCAATTAGTATTAACAGGAAAGGTGAGCCCTTCTAAAAAACTGACTCAGGAGCAGTGGTTTGTCTGTAATGGGCAATGACCACACAATAACTCAGAGCTCACAAAATCAAAGCAGCTCTTTTTTTGAGAGAAATATTTACAAAGATGCTGCATCTTGCAAGCATCATTTTAGCTACACATGCATGAAGTGACCATATGGATATTTCAATTTCTCATGCATACTCATCTTGCTTGCCTCCTTCTAAGCCCCAGGACAGTTGCCAAAGGTATCAATGACAAGGATTTGGTGGGAGAGTTTCCTGAGCCACCAGCACAGGTGTCACATGAGTGCCACCTACCTCCTTGCAGGTCCTATAAGGAATGAAAGAGTAGGAGATCTTAAAAAAAATAAAATTAAAAATCACACTGTCATGATAAAATACCAAGAAATCATCACATGAGGTGCAAAGCTTCTTTGAAGGTTATCAATTTAATGTGATATTTTGAGACAACCACCTGCTACAGAAAAAGTGTTAGAAATATTATATCATCAGAACAAGCTTCCACACTAAGGGAAGCACATTGTTCCCAGTTGTTTGAGGAAAGAATAGCTTAATGCAAAAATGAATACTTTAAGGCCTTTTTAATACACCAGTATGAAATGAGGCCTCATCCTACACTCCATGTAAATGCCAAACCATTTTCATCCCCTGCAGACTCCAGTGAAAGCTGGGGGTCTTGTCTTGAGGAGATTAGTATGCATAAGGAGGAAAGTCACCAGTGTAAAGATGAATATTAGCTCATTGCAGGGATTTTGGTCATCAAATAACCTGATTTTGTTTCTCAGATTCAGAAGACCTTTTCTACATTTGTATGGTTTAATACAAATTATTACCTCTGTTTAGTTGCTCTCAATGAAGCTTTTAGCCCCAGAAGTGCAATTGGTTCTAAAATCTGAAGGTGAATTTCTCATTCTGTTGGCCATTTGACAGTGCCCCTACAAACACACATAGGAAACCTAGTACTGAGAAGTAAGATGCATTCTCGTCTTCACCATTCATTAGTGCTGCTTTAGGATGGGAGTAACACCCCATTTGCTGTGCTGTGCTAAAGTGAAATGGGAGCTGAATTACTTAATTGCCAAAAGAAAGGTATTTTTTATACAGGCTCCCTCATTGCTAACAGCTCCCCACAAATCTTTTCTCCCAGGCTCATTGAATGCTCGGGAGAATGACCTGCACACATGCAAACCATCTGACAACCTCTTTACACAGGACTGGCCACTTGATTTTTTCCCACACTTGTACCTTTGTAAACCAGTTAGATCCCTCCCTTTTCCTGGTTTGGGTTCCTCTCCTAACCCATCCCATGCTAGGTCTTGTGCACTCCCCAGATGCTCTTCCCCTGCCTGTAATGAGTCCCATACCCAGTCAGTGATCCCTCTCTGACCTGTGAGGTGAGGTGAGATTGGGAGTTTCTCCTGTTTCCCCTGGGGTGGGTGTCACCTCCAGGATAGCTTCAGACCAGCTCAGGGACTTGTGTCTCTGACTGGAATATTGTGGGTCTCCAGCTCACCTTATGCCCTTGGGGTTCCCTGTGTTTGTGGAGGTGAGCCTTCAATCACACAACCTAATACCCCAAAATATTCCACATCAGATGAAGGCAGATCCCAAGAACAACACCCCGGAGCTGTCCTACTTCTTTCTGGGCTCTGCGTCTGAGCATTGAAGTCTTGATGTATAGCTCTGGGTAAAACACTTGATATATAATATACCATAATATACATCATGAACTGTGTGAGTGGAGAAGGATGATGACCTTGTGTACTTCTTTAATTGTTGTGAAATACTGACAAAGACTTGGTTGAGAAAAAGCTTAAAGAATGAAATACAGCGGGCTGTGTTCTTCCAGGGTATGTTAGAAATGAAAGGAAAAAGGGAGACAGGACTGTTCTGTGAGAAGGATACTGAGTGGGGACTTGATTGAATATTACGGGTTCAGGTAATGAGTACTAGAAAATCTTGGTCACATGGAAATAATCTGTGGTCTCTGCATCATGGAATAAGCATCCAGAGGGACTTGGGACAGGAGAAGGCCAGAATCCTCGACCTGTGCTACCACACACCCTTTATCTGATACTGCATAACTTTCAAAACCATCTATGCTGCCCTGGAGGACTGTTGTCTGTCCATCTTCCTCAGTTTGGTCATTAAACCCAGGTATTGATGCTTCTTTCATCTTCTCCCTTGAGGTCAAGAGAAAGCACTACTACTACACTTGCTGAATTCATCACCGTGTGCAAACTACATTTATATGACAGCAAATCTATATTTTTCCTGTGTCCGTTTACTCTGTTGTTCAGCCAGAGAGAAAAGGAATCCTGTCAGGTCCTTGCCAGAGGGCACAGCAGTTGTCTCTTTCTCAAGGTTCAGCATGGATCCTTTGCCCTGCCTGAAGTCAGACACAACAACAGCACTTGCCTTGGGAATGATTTATTTTTTCCCAAAGGTACAAGTAAAAAGCTGGATTCTAACAAGTGTTTTATTTTTTTTCCTCTCAGTAGTTTAACTTTTACAAATCTACATGGTCCACCTCTACATTCCTTTCTTTCCATAAGCATGTCTAAGCCAGGCAAGTTAAAGGAATGGAAGAGGAAGATCAAGCCCTGTCAGAACTAGTAATATACATAAGGGAGGGAGTTGGATCTTGGTCTCCCTGTGCCTTGCAGTCATAAGATGATGGCAAAACACTACTGGGAAGAGAGGAAGCATCCAAGTTCCCAAGCAGTCCCAAATTATTTTAAAAATTCATCTTGAATTTTGGTATCACTTCCAAGTCTATTGTAAAAGTATGGAAAACTTGAGAGCCCCAGGTTGACATGGGCTTTATAAAGGTTCTGTGGTGTCTGAGGTGGATGGTAGGAATCTGGAGATTAAGAGACAAGATTCAAACTCTAGGAGCTTTGGGAAAGAAAAAAAACCAAACAACAAAACAAAAACAAGTGTCCTTGTATTCGTTGCCTGACTTTAGACTGAGCCCTCCAGAAGCACAGAAGCCCAACACATCCCCAGGCAGCCTGGGAGGATGAACTACCCAAGGGTCACAAATGAACCTGACAGAAACTCATACACTGGTCAGATGTGACTGGATGACCACTGAAGAGCTTCTCTTTCCATCTCATCACTTTGCCAGAGCTTTTGAAATTAAACCTTGGTAATATCAAAGCAACTGGAATTTCAGTTTCAGCCACCAATATTTGACCTCCCTCACATCCCTTTCTCTTAATGATGAGAGAGTTATTCCTGACATAGTGATTGGGGAATGATCAGTAGCAAAATCCAGTTAGGATGGAATTGCTTAACCTGAGCATTACCCTGATAATTACATTTATTATGTAGCCTAACATTGCTGAATCCTTACACCAGATTGCTAAATCCATCCTGCTTGGATTGGAGATATCTGAAACAGTTTATTTTCATTAAAATTTAGTCACCGTATCTTCACAATTTTTCTAGTATCACTTCATGGGAGAAGATGCTGGCAAGACAGTAAATGTCTGGCTGTTGAGAGAAAAGCAGCAGATGTGACCCAGCAGGCTGCTGATCCCTTTTTCCGCTCCTTGTTATCTTACCCATGTCTCACAGCTCAGCAAAGGAGCCCCAAATGGGTGGGATGAAGCAGAATTTTACTGATGGCCAAATCTCTTCTTATGCAATGAAGAGGACTTAGAGACAGCTTCTTTTAAAGCCATTTTTTTCCAGTGTGTTTAGTATCTAAACATCCTGAAAAATGTTGCCTTAAGTATTTTTAAAGCTAGTGTGAAAAATGAGTCTCAGTGAACTCAAGTGTTAACTTTGGCTTGCTGCAGCATGTAAGAGGATAGTGTAGTCTCTGAATGCCAAAATAATTTTTTTAAAAAACAATATCCCAGTCCTCAAACCTCAGCTCTTCTCACAGTGTCCTCATGAATCATGGGCTTCCCATTCTACGCATTGTCATGAATGATTTTCTCCATTTATCTCCCAGCAGGAACACTTGCAAGCAGGATGGAAGGAGGTATGTTTGCAACAGAGGTGACACAATATATTAAAGGTGAATGTGAAAGCTGTTGTCATTTAAAACCAAACAAAAGTGTGGAGGCTGAATGGATTTGGACAGTCAGGGTCTTACCTAAAACCCTAAAGAATCATGTGAAAATTAGAAGTGTGCAAGCAGGACTTTTTTTTTTTTCTTTTCTTTTTTTTTCTCTTTTTTAATTTTTTTTTATTTTTTGTTTCCAGTTCAGGACAAGATGATTCCTCTTGGCTTTACCCTATAAGTGAATAGCTTTATAGGTCTCCTCACCAACTGAGGAAAGTTTCTGCTTGGGATATATATAAGTCATGGGGCCCATGTGTCTCTGGTGCAGCAGCTGGAGTGAGTGTGGCAGTATGTGACTGCTACTGAAGATCGAGTTGGACCAGACAGTGAGTAGGTGACATGGCCTGGGAGCAAAGGGGTGCCTGAGTCTCTGAGGACAATAGCAAAGGAGACTTGGAGAGACCAGGGGAGTTCCACAGATTTCTGTGTACATGAGATGGTCTGTAACAGCAGCTGAACTAGGGGTGGCACCTCAGGGGCTTGTGTCTCCAAGTGCCAGCAAATGTAGCCAATGCTAATTACTGCCTCCCTCCTCCCTGTCTTCTCATACCTAATCTGTGATCAAATCCACCCTCCAAAATCAGATGCATTTCCAGGGATGAACTTTCACACAATCTTGGAAGCAATTTTCTAGTGCTGTGGTTGGTGAGAATAAAAAAGTAATGCAGCTCGTTCCATGTAGAAGCATCAGTCACGCATTGTGTGTGCATCAGATTCACAGGGTCACAGAGATTAGAGATTGGGAGGCCCTGGGGGAGAGAGCTGCTCCAGCTAAGGTGCTGTGCAAAATTATTCTCTGCTTTACATTAAAGTGAGGAAGGGTTTATGGACATTCCTGAACTATCATTTCATCCTAGTTTTCTTGTAATCTTCTTCCTGAAACATAGGTGTGGGCATTGTCTTTCCCAGAGAAAGTTGCTTAATAATTTATAATATATATAAATATTCTAAATTATAATTATAAATTAATTAGAATTAATACTCTGGTTTCTTTTCAAATTGTATAATTTTATTAAGCAAGGAAGATGTGTGCTGTTGAGGAACAAGAACAAATCAAAACATTATTATGACATAATTCAAAAAATGGGCCTTTCACAGTGACTTTTAAAGAGCCATGTCCTTATTTTTGGTTAAAACCTGCACTGAGCTGGCTTAAGATCCATCAGCATTCCTGTCTCAAGGATCTGAGACAGGTTAGATGTATTTGATTCCGTTCTCAGGCTGTTGCATACTTTTTCATTATAGATCTAGTCTTAATGCCAATCAAACAGGATTGGAAAAGCTCCAAATGGCTTTGGCTGTGTAGGACTGGGCCCCATTCAGACCATGTGCCTAAGGTCAGTGTCTGCTCTCAGGTATAAATCCAGCAGAGTGTCACTGAAATCAATTGAGGTATAGATGATTTATGGAGATGATATTGGCAGCATCAATCGACTTACTGCAAGGATCTGTCTGTGGCCTCAACTTAGCCCAGAATTTCTGGGATGCTCCCACAAGTGCTGAAATCAATGCACAAGACCTGCTGTATAGTTATCTTCTGACTCTCATCTGAGTTCTTTTTGGTTTAATTTTCTAACAAAACAGCCAATGGATGCACTGATTCTGGGGTGAAACATCATGATGTGATGGAAAAGTGTCATGTTTGCTGTAGAATTATTGCCATATGTTTGCCTAGCCTCGTGCAGGTGGCCAGCAGCAGGAAGAAAGTGTCCTTCCCTTTGCCTCCCCAGCTGAGTGTCAGCCAAAACACCCCTGCATTGCTGTGTAAAATCCAAGACTTGCCCTGTGGTGTGGCTCTTCTCTTCCCACCATCTCACACCCTCATTCAGACTCTGCAGAGATACTGGTGGTGCCCTCAGATGTTCCTTCTGTTGCATGATGCCTCCTCCAGACTTCCCAGCATGAGGTGTGACTTTGCTGCTCACCTTGTTCGTGTGCTGGATTCACCCTCACCTTGTGGAATTTAAAGATCAGCAAAGGGGCAGCCTCATGCAAGGATTTAGAGGGTTTCTGAGCTGCTACTGCATCGTATCTTTCACTCCCACTCAAGTAGTGGACATGAGAAGAAAGGCACAAGGAGAAAGGAGAAAAAAAACCCCATATTCAAGCAGTGACTTGCTGATGGTGTGGTTTCTCTGTCAAAACCTGTGACCTGAAATATCACCACCTACACTGCCAGAGGGATTATTGAAAAATTGATAGACAAGGAAAAGAAATCAGTCTGGTGGACAGAGTTTATTAAAAACAACAACAACAACAACAACAAAAAACAACAAACCCCACCACAGCACTTTACTGTATTGCACATAAGCAAAAAGGACATGATCAGAACATCCATAATAATGGATCAGGTTGCAGAGTGCAGCTGGTCTGTATGAACCAGGGCCAGGGATGCAAACTGCCAACTGTCTTCATGCCCCATCACCTTAAACCTTCAAAAATGCATCCCTCACCCTGTAGTTATTTGGATGCTTCTATAAGCTATAGTTTCCAATAAGCTGAAAAAAAATAACAAAGTGTCATGGCTGAGGGCTGTCCTCAGACCATCTCTCACTACTTGTGGTCATCCTCCCAATGGCATTTTGTGGAGTTTTAAGACTGTTGGAGACTGGAGTCCATAGATTATAGTAACATAGATTATGTTTTTGAGTCACTGCTGAAATACAGGGGGTGGAATAGCTTCTGGAGTAGCTGTTAGCATGATATCCTGTGTCCTGCCCCACTTCTGGATGGATGCATTGCCAGGAAAACTAACAGGCTCAGCCACACAATCCCTTGGGTCATCTGGAGGACCTGGATGACCTGACAGTCCTATGGTATAAAAACCATTTAAATTTGACCTGGAGAGCACCTTTGGAATCAGCATCATATTCATCACTGATGCCTATTCTTCCATTCATCATCTTTTTCCTTCTTTTTAATGTTTTTCTTTTCTTCCTTCTGACACCAAAGTTCCTGCATTATTCAGAGTCTTCTTTTTATAACACTTCTGCAAAATTCTGACTAAAGGAGAAGTAAACTCGCTGCGAGCCACTGATGCATTTCAGCAGTTAATAGTGGCCATGTGCTTGCCTGCTCCCCTCCCAACAAGGCTACCTTTAAGTCAGCTTGAATGAACCAGAATTTGGTACCTGTATTTCCCCCTGCTGAGTATGTTTATTTCATTTTTTTAAAGAAAACAGGGTGGGCTTTTGGTGACAGCAGAGAAATGAGGATCCCAGCCCATCTTAGCTAGCTTCTTTTTTTTTTTCCCTGTAAAAAATATTTGTCCTGTCTTTATCAATATGTAAAAGACACTAAGCAAGCCTCACCAGTGAAAAGGGTAATACTAAAACCTGCCAAATTCTTCTGTAACAGTTACAGTTTTTGAACACCTATACAATATTGCAGAGGCTTTTTCATACTTCTAGTTGGTCCTTTATGGCTCAGTGCAGTGCTGTGCAGATACATCCAAGCTGTATCTAAACACAGCAGCTCAGGTATTTCCTCCACTGGAGAGGACTAACCCCGTGCAATGGTACAGGTCAGGGGTTGACCTGATGGAAACCATCTCTATGGTTCTAGTGGACAATAATTTAACCATGAAACAGCAATGTGTCCTTGTGGACAAGAAGGCCAATGGTATCCTGGGATGCATTAGGAAGTGTGAGATCAGCAGTTCAAGGAGGTTGTCCTCCCACTCTGCTCTGCACTGGTGAGGCTACATCTAGGGCATAGTGTCCAGCTCTGAATTCCCCTGTTCAAGAAAGAAAGGGAGCTACTGGAGATACGAGGATGATTAAGGGACAGGAACATCTCTCTTATGAGGAAAGTCTGAGAGACCTTGGTCTGTTTAGACTGGAGAAGAGAAAGTTAAGAGAGGGTCTGATCAATATTTATAAATATCTGAAGGATGGGTGTCAAGAGGTCTGGTCTCTTAACAGTGATGCCCAGTGACAGGACAAGAAGCAATGGGAAGAAACTGGAACAGAGGAAGTTCTACTTCAACATTAGAAAAACTTCTTTCCTGTGAGGGTGGTGGAGCCCTGGAACAGGCTGCCCAGAGGGACTTGGAGTTTCCTTCTCTGGACACTTTAAAAACCTGCCTGGACACATTCCTGTGAAACCTGCTTTAGCAGGGGTTTGGACTAGATGATTTCCAGAGGTCCCATCCAACCCCTATCATTCTGTGGTTCTGTGAAAGCAGGCTAACCATGGTAATGAAGTCTTCCAACCAGGCAATCAGCCCTCCTGAAAAAAAGCCAGTTGAAGCAGACAGGAAAGTCTGTCTATCTCGTTGAGAACTGCTGCAGTTTCTTTATGTGCTATTGCACTGCTCTGCATAGATACCCTTTGACTTACAAGCTTCGTTTATTTTGCCAAAATTAATGCAACAGCTTGCAGTTACTATGGTGATGGGGGCTACTCAGCTAACTTAGGCTACATCCATACTCATCTGCAAGCTGGTTCTTGCTGTGCCTGAAGTTTGCTGGCTCCTGACTGCAACCAGACTGCAAAGCAACATGTAAGAATGGCTGGAGGATCAGGGAATGTGAATAGAACCTAAACAGAGACATTTGCTTTGCAGTAGCTATAGACTTGCTTAGGTTTCTCTATGTACTCGTACACTCCAGGTACTTACAGGAGACAAACACGTGACCTGTGATCTTTATGAAGAAAGCAATGACACAACCCATGTCTTCCAGCCTTGTTGCCTGTGCACCAGTGTATGCTGCTTTCATTTTGCCAGGCTCCTGCCTTAAACATAGGTGACAAGGGTGCTTCCAAGTTATTCTGGATAGAAGGGCAATTCTGAGTTTTTCTACTGACTGCAAAAGGCAAGACTTCAGAGTAGGTGGAATTCACCCAGTGACAAGATCCTCAAAGTCTCCGAAACACCTTGGATGCTATAAAACCCTGTATCTCAGGGGTTTCAGGAGATTTAACAGATCCATAGAACTTACACCAGTATTCTGCATAGAGGGCTCAGTTTGCAATTACCATAAACAAGCACAGGACTCACAAGAACTGCAACAATTTGTCTGTGTCTAGGAAAAGGGTGAAATTAATCAAAACCATGATTTGCTGTTACTCAGCTGTTGATGGTGTCTGGCTTTATCTTCCTGCTTCTTTGTAATCTCTGGAGCCTCAGATACCTGAACATTGCCATGGCAATTTAATCTCAATTTAACCTCTTCTTCAGAAATAAATCTTTGTGTCCAATGATGGCTCAGTTGGCAGATTTTCTTAGCTGGTGCATCACTTCATGGGACACAAAGTTGTGTTGTAGCATGTTATGAAAATTAACAAAGTTGCTCTGCTATAATATAACAAGGATGGTCTTCTTGCTAGGGTGGCACAGAAGAGTTCACTTTGTTCAGAGATTAGAGAACATCTGTGGAGCTTTCTGCTGATAGGAATGTATCACTTGACAGCAGGCTGTTTGCTGAAGCGCCCTATCATTACCCAAACTGCTCTGTCTGCAGGGGCATGGTGCCCAAGAAGGAAAGAGAGGGGCCCATTACATGTTTGCTGTTGCAAAAAAGTGTAAGGTTAACTCTGGGTAGTAGTGGTGGTGGTAGGGAGATGTTGAGTCTTCCTATCAGATCTGCTGACTTACCTGCTTCTTGGAGCACTGATGAGTGCTAGACCAACACACACTACCAACCTGGAAACATATTTGCAGGTAGATTTTTAAAAGTGTCTGTAGATGCAGAAATGTTGCTAAAATTAGGGGGAAGAAAGAATATAATAATAAAAGGCAACTAGAGGAATAGAAATTGGATGCCTAAGCATTTGGGAAGCTTAAAAACTTCACTTTCTTTCTGCATTTGTAGGTATTAAGTAACTTTGAAAACCACAGGTGGTATGTATATATGTATGATCTTCTAGGTCCCTTCCAGCCCCTAATTTTTGTGATTCTGTGATTCTGTGATTTGAGGAGTTTATCTCTGGATATCTTTGTATGTTCTTCCAATTGTCAGCAAGTTAGGTCTTCTCTGACATCTGGTGTGGAGAGCAGAGGGTGCTGTGAGCAGCAGGTCTGTGTGAAGACCCTCGAGGGTGTTCATCTGTGGTTATGGACGTGGAGAGGAATGGGTGGCTCAAGTTGTTTCAAAGGTGTTTCCTGAAATTGGGACAGGGTTGAGAAAGTGGGAAGCCTGCAAAGAGGGGTGCCTTCAACACGTCAAGTTCTCTAGCAACATCAATCCAACACCTTTAGGATAAAGTCAGAAATTGTTTTCAGTAGTCCAAAGAAGCAGAGCGATGATGCAACGACAAACCCACGGGGACGTGCACAGGTGTTTCCCAGCTTTTGGCTCTGTCACACTTCTGCATTTCCAAGTGAACTGTCTCCCCTGAAACTTCCCCTTGTGCAGGATGGAACACACCCAGGTCATTAACATGCTCTGCTCCCTCACACGGGCTTTACTTTTATCCTCCTTCGTTTGGTTTCTCCTTCAATGAAAGGCTTTATTTTAATGCCGTTTAAGCAGAAGGGATCTGGCGCCTGTTACTCTGAGCTGTAAATCTGCTGCCCTCCTGGCACTGCCCAGCCCTTCTCCTCCCAGGGCAGAAAAAGAAACGAAGAAGGAGATTGGAATGAGATCTCAGCTACACTAAGAGGTGATTCTTTTTAAAAGCTCATCAGGCAGTTCATGTGGCAGTACAGGTGTCACCTCCATTGGAATGGTAAAGGTACTTGCTTTTCTCTCCAGCAAACAGCAAAGATTTTTGTCTTACCAGAATGTAATACTGATAACTGCCCAGTTTGGGACCTACTTGTCTGCTCCAGCACTGCAGATAGGGAATTGCTGCTGTAGTCAACTGCTTAGGCAAAGAAAGAGAAAGGAATGTTCCCTAAAATAAATAAGAAGCAGAAGACTGAACATTCAGGAAAAAAACCCCATCCTGTGTAACCACTCAATGCCTCTCCCCTTATCTCTGTATGTCCACATTGTCTCAGAGTCAGTTGCAAAACCACCCATTTGCATCACTAATAGTGAGAATTATCTGACTCTTAATGCACACTGACCAGTCCAACCCACCCATGGCAGAGAAAAAACAAAGTGAGGATATGGTTATTCAAAACACTTCTTATCCACACAAAGCTGAACTTCAATGGAAATGCTCATTTTTGAGATGGCAGGAACAAGGCTACAAGCTAGAAGGCATTTAAAACCCAGATCCAATCAGTCATAAAGCTTTCCCAAGGCTGGTTAGGGCTATTATGCTTGAGAAACTAAGGAGGTTTTGAAGACACCAGTCAGTAAAAGCTTATCTGGTAGCAAGCATTATGTAGGGCAAAAAGAAGAGTAATAGTGGCAGTAAGGCCAGCAGGAGTCATCATGGTCATCTCAGCTGAATGTCTGCACCAGTGTTTCTACACAGCTTCCCCCACCAACCCCATGGCTCATGGCTGAGCATGAGTCTAGGATGGCACAGGGGCAAACTAAACTCTAAGCCTTGGGTAGAGATGTGAAGTAGTGGATAACACCCCACTGCCCTCAGAAGAAGGTGTTAGAGGGTAGGGTAGGCTTGGCTTTGGCACAGAGAACCTTTCAGCCCATTGCTGCTATATCCTAACTAGGACTAACTGCCTCTTGACACAAAAATCATCCTGGTTCCTATCTCAGAGGAGAGGTGTGGGGCTGAGCTGCCTACCAGGTTTACACCATTACATCCCCAAAACATCCATATCCAGAAATGGGGATTTCAGAGAAACATTGAGGAGAAGTCCAGGATAGACAGCAGTTCTATGCACTGTGCTTGCTCAGATAGTGACAGTGATTTTTCCCCCTTCAAATTTCGTTATAGATGAAGCTACAGCACAGACCATTTCTAAAACTGACTCACAAATGTTGCATGGTATGTAAGTAATTTGAATGCTGGGTATTCAGAAATCACAATTCAACTTTCTAAAGCTGAACATTAAAAAGCAAAAGCTATTTCCAAATGTCCAGGTGTAAATGGTGTGTGCAATGACATCCACAAATCCAGTGTCAGAGGTAATATCTGAATTCCATAGTTTTAATTTGCAGAAACACGCTCAGCTTCTGCAGATGCTACCTTGGGAGATGAAGATCCATCTGAAAAAGCCTATAAATTTGAAAAGTAACTCTCATAAAAATCACTAATGTGATTTATGTAAGCACATTAAGGGGAAAATACCCTGAACAGTTGGCTTAAGTGCTTAGACTTCCTAAACTTAATATTTCCATATGGTTATATTGTAATTTTAGATTTTTAGTGGCTTCGTACTCTCCTTTGTTAAATTTGAGAAACAAATCAAGGTACCGGCATAAAGAAATTAAGGAACAAAGATGCCTCCAATGAGGGCTTGATTGTTCCCACATGAAGCAATGATTCTTTCTACAAATTCCCCTAATCCTTTAGGAAGCATTATTCTCATTGTCATGGGGTTGTTGTGTGGTGTTGTAAACAGATTATTATAAAAGTCTTCTGATATAAATAGCAGAAAAATAAGAGAAGAAATGAACACCCTAAACTTTATTTTATTTTTAATGCAGGATTATATTAGCTAAGTAAAGATTAGTTTCAAAATACCAGACATGGTTTGAATTCTTACTGAATTATTTCATGCCTCTACCACTTTCACGATTATTCCACAAGATTTTCATTTTTGCCTCATCTTTACTACCCCTGTGATGAACCTTCACTAAAAATACTTGTTATATCTGTAGCTCTCAAACTGGCTTATGTGCCATTTTTTAACTAAAGGTACGAAACATTTTGAAAATGATTATTTAAATCAGCAAAACCCATTGTGTGAACCTTCTCAAATCAATGAAAGCTGACATTATATTGATTTCACTTGAGCTGATTCCTAACAACTAAAACTAAATGGATACAAATCACTTCTAGAATGATGTGGACGGAGCTTCACAGGGGTGTGGGGGGCTCAGGATTGTGGTCTCAGCTCACTGACCGCAATAGTGCACAGCAAAATTTAACAAGAACCATTTCTTTGGAGGGATCTGTTTTCTATCATGATTAACTCTTGCTTTCCCCAGAAGAAAGCCACAGCATGAGCATGTGAGAAGACAACATCATTAATGCACAAAACAATCTGCCTTCATTATCTGTATTGGACCAGCTTATAGATAAAGATGAGATTGATGTGAGATGATACAGCAAGCATAGGCTGAAAGCTGTTTTTTTAACATGGCCTGTATATCAGTGGGGCACAGCCACAGACAAGAATGCAACACCTTTCCAAAAGTGCTGAAGTGTCTAAAATCAGAGCTATTAAACACCACAGAGTGAAGAAGATGGGGATGGAAAGTGGGCAAGACATAGGGGAGGGAAGGACAGACTGGGATCAGGCACTCCTGAGCTGTTCCTACAGTTTGTGGTACAATACCCCCAAAAAGAACACTAGGGCTCTGACGGGAAAACTCACCATTTCTCCCATCCAGGAACACATGCACATTCCTACTCAGCTATGCCTGCCTCCCAGGTGAGCAAGCAATATATATTATACCAAACATATTTATCAAAGATCATTACAACCAGCCATGTTTAAAACAGGCATAAGGTGTTGGGAGAGAAAGGATTACTCTTCTTTCCTTCAGACCTAATAAACTACTATGGAGTGATGGTTAACACACCAACACTTGAACACCCTTTGTATAAACTAAAGGGAACCTGCCCAGGTACATGAATCCTTCCTTTGTCTTTTGTTGCAGAGATTGTGTAATTCTTAGCTTGCCTTCCTCAAGCAACAGAGAGAAAAAAAAAAAAAAAAGCCGTGGAGAATGGATTAATTGCTCTCTGCTTTATAATTCAACAGATGTAAGAGTTTATTTAAGAAAACAAAACATCTGGCAGCTGGCTGGCTGGCCAGTGGCTGAGCCTGGTACGATTCACTACAGCCAAATGGCTAATGCTGGGAACCAAGTTGGGTGGAAGGAGCTGAAGCCTGTGATGCTGCAGGGGTTACTATCAGAAAAAATGGGAAAACAGACACAGAACAAAAGTATCAAGATTAATAGTTATATAATCCGGTCTTTTGCAAGGGAGACCATAATTATTAAGGCATTTTCTCATCAGTGCCCTATGCATCTCATTTAAAAGGTACAATCAATAGAAAGTACAGGGTATGGACATACTGAAATCCAGCTACATCTCCCTAAATATATTTTCAGTGAACAACCCCAGTGTGCAATACCAGTGCTTAAGAGTGAAGCCTCCTCATACATAGGCATTAATGTCATGCATTTGCTGGAGATGCTGCAAAGTTTCATCAGCATGATGTGCAGAGGAGAAAGTCAAGGAAATTATTCAAAGCTGGGAAAATGACTTGGTTGAATAGTCAGATTCATCTTGCCTAAATACAGAGGTCTATATTGCAGGCAGTGAATGAGAGGTAGGCAGCACAAGCTTCCTTCATTGTTGTTAGAGAGAAATAGGAATGCTGCAAGGCACGTTTACCTGGTATGTTTTAAACATCCACTTCAAGATGAGATTAATTTCACCCTGGAAGGGTTCAGTTCTCTGTACTGACTCCAAAGGGGTGCTGACTAGAGTTGTATAGACTCATAGAGTGATTTGGGTTGGAAGGGACCTTAAAGATCATCTACTTCCAACCCTTCTTGCCATGGGCAGGGACACCTCCCACTAGACCTCGTTGCTCAAAGCCTCAACCAAAGTGTCCTTGAACAATTCCAGGGGGGGGACATCCATAGCTTCTCTGGGAGACCTGTTCCAGTGTTTCGCCATCCTTATCTCTGCCATCTGTTGGGTAGAAGTTCACATCTGGTCAGATATATCCCACATGAGAAATTGAAAAATCTCACTCTACTTAATTTATTAGCATCATATCACAGCACTAACATGATTATAGCATGGAGAACCTTCAAATAAAGACAGTTCTGTTTCCAGTGGACATTGCTAGCCAGCAGAGAGAAACAGGAATTAGCAGCTGTAGGCTGAAGCCAGATACATGCAACAAAAATACAAAGTGAGGTTTTTTTGTACAATGAGTTTGACAAACCATTGCCAAAGAGCAGCAAGAGAAGAGGAGGCTTCTTGGTCTCTGGGAGCTTCTGATATCTTTCTGAAACACCCATTCAGATCAGTGCTCCTTGTTAAACTTAATAAGGGTTAACTAAATAAACCCCTGTGGACTGTGTGGCTCCAGAAATCAGATCAGATGGCTTCTCCAGATCTTCTGTCTGATCCCTGTCTTAAATTTATTTTTAAAGTTGCACACTTTTCTATACCTAAAAATCCACATCTTCCCCTGTTGTGCAAGGGAAATAAATAAATAAATAAAACAAAGCAGGTTATTTTATTTGCTAAAAAAACAAACAAAAAAACCAACAACAACAACAAAAAACAACCAAAAAAAGAGAGAGAGATGATTCTTTTAGAACATAACTACATTCTACATAATAATGTAAATTATCACAAGGATTTGGTCTTCACAGATAGGAATATTTTTGCAAGCAAAATAGGACAAGTCTTCTGAACTGCTCCCCAAGAGTTCTTTGGTTTTATATCTCCTTCGAGTGACAAATGGAGATTAGAGGGATTGAGTTTGTTCAGCCCCTTTCAGGTGGTATTCATAACCTTCTAGTTTCCCAGATAAAGAGAAATATTTGCCCTGAGCTCTGTATTTCAGGCTCAGTTCAGATCTTAGAGAATTCAGTAGAATGTTTCTGCTGCCTCGTGAACTGGCGCCAACCAGCAGTTCTGACTCCACCTACATAGAGCAGAGTTAATGCATCCTGGGGCCAGCTGAGAGGCAATGTATGCATTGCTCTCTGTTCTCACATCTTATACATATTGTTTCCTGCTTTGCTTATTGTCCTTGGTGTAAACCAAGAAGTGGTTCTGTGGGAAAATGCAGCTCTCTTCTCAGTGCTCAGAGACATAAGAGCATCCAATAAGGATGGTATTTCAGCTCCTCATCCAACTGCTTTTCAGGAAGGAGTGGCTGGAGTATAAGACAGTTGCAGTAGGAAATGTATGTTTGTGCTAAATAGGTCCTTGATGGGGACTGCTAGAAATGATGGCAGTGTAAATGACACAGATATCATCCAGTGGTGATGATTTGTAGGCTTTAATACAGTATAGATAAGGGATGTGGAATAACATAGAAATAGCATTTTATATGCATTTAGGATGGGTGTATTTCTGAAGGAAGAGAGGCAAAGTGTATCACTCACAAGATCTATGAAGGTACTGTGGGAAAAAAATCTAAGAAATGAAACCAGTGTTTTATTTCTAAGACAATTGTATATATTCAGATTCTACTCTATGATCTATGTTCCTATGATGTATACTTTACATAGGTTAATACTTGGATGGAACTTCTAATGGTGTGAATGGTAGAAGAAAGGAAAGACATGAGTGTCCTACAAAACAGAAGGTGAAGATAGTTCCCTGGTTGATACAAATCATCACAGATCTATGGAAGGCAGCAAAAACCTGATTTTTTACTAGCTGAGGATCTTGTCTGAAAGTATCAACAGATAAAGTTTCAATGCTAAGGCACACTGTGTGGGAGAGTTCTACAACAGGGAAAAATGTCCTCTTAAAGAAATAGTATAAGACAAGGACAGTTGTGAAGGCATTGCAATCTTGTATGTATTAATGAAGCTTACTTTGAAAGGCATCCTATTTGATTAACAGTGATGAAACTGGAATGTCAGCCTATATCACTGCAGGTTTTTTTCCCCCTTGTATCTTGATCAATACTTATTTTGATGTCTCAAACTTCTCAAAGTAAAATGCAAGTAAGGAAAAAGATAAAAAGTACATTTGAAGACCCGAACGAGCAGTAACAGAGGAAATGGAACAGCAGCTCATGTTATGCTGGGGAAACTTGATTGTGCTGTATCCATGAGCTTTTTTTTTTTTAATGAAAATTCCTTCCTCTGTGCAAAATAAAACTTTTAGAAACTGTATTTGGAACAAATTATCTGTGAGAAACTTTCTTCAAAATTACATAATATGTGACTGTTTGTGTTGACCTATTAATAATACCAGATCTCAACAGCACTTCCCATGACAAGCAGCTCCCTGTTTGCAGCCTTCTTTGGGCTGGTCATAAACTTAGTGCTCTTGTAGGAGCAAACCAGGCATCAGTTTGCCTATCAGAGAGGTTAGGAACAAATCCTGGATGGTGGCCCCTGCTAGGACTAGCAAAATCTCTACCAGGGTCTTTAATGTCTTTGTTTCTCACTCCTTTTAGTACAATATAACTGGTGCCACTTGCTAGTGATGTTAATATTTGAGTATATGCAACATCAAGCTACACTTCTTTTCTATAAGGAAAGTGTAGGTCTAATTCATTAAGGTATGTTGTTTTCTCTTACAAGAAACCCTATAAAATATTCCCGAGGAATGCATCAAGTCCCATATCGAAGCTTAGGAGAATTTGTTCTCCCTACTCCACTGGAGGCTTTCTTGCATCTTGTTGTCTTTCTGTATGATACTTCATAACATTATTTTAATTTATACCCTCAGTACATTCACTTGCAGCTGATACTCATTCCTCTTTTTGTTGCTATATTCCCCCTTTCCCTGGTGTTTACTTCCCAATCAATTGACAGCAATCAGATTCCTCCTTGGCTTTCATTTTGCCATCTGAGCAAATCTCATTTGCCCGTTTCACGGGTCCATCCTGTTGGCAGCTTAGAGTCATCTTGTACATGACAAACTTTACCCTCCCTAATTGGAGGCAAGAGCTTTTATCCAAGGCAGACAGTTTTATTAATTCCTAAGGGTGAGGTTCACCTCAGCCTGGTCTAAAGTGCACTCACATTAGCTGACTGCTTTCCAGCTGTGAAGCAGGTAACCCCACGGTCCAGCAACTTTTCCTAAACACCCAAGAGCTGTGCTTTAGATGGATAACTCCTCTTCCTGAGCATTGGATTTATCTTTTAGCTTGACTTGAATGAAAAGACACCCTTGGGTCTCTGTGATGGCATGGAGATGTGCTATGCAGCGTTTTAACCTACACTGAATGCACACCTGGCTCCATGGCTGGGGGAGATGTCCATTTCTGTGCCCTGGCTGCATGCAGAGCCTTGTAGAGCTGATGAGTTGCTGCAGTGTTAAAGGTGAGCACCTCAACATCAGTCAAGCGACTACAGTCAATATGATGACAGGAGATGGGAAGAAGCAAAAAGGTTCCCATATCTTCTTAAGAACCTATTTTGAATCCACTTTTACATAAAGGATTAAAGGCTTTGCCTTTAGCTTCCAATAATTCAGGCTCAGCACATGCAGAATTTGGATCACCAGTCTTGTTCCACCCTTACCTTCCAAGGAAACTGGATTGTCTGAGTAGCACCATTTTATCTGCTTTATCAAAGATCAGGTAACACAATATACTACTTTCATCTTTTCCTGAAAAACACTTCCTGTCTCAAATAAACGTACAAAATAATCTTGTTTAATCTCTTCTGGTAAATACAGGTTTTCCTTTTATCCCATTTTGTATTTATCTCCAGATGTTAAATTATCTTTTCCTTCTAATTTTACTCTAGGAAATCACACTGTATTTAGCTTAGATTAATTGTTCTCTCGTTTTCTAAATCACTTTGTTTTTCAGTTTCTTAGATGTACGTTGTGTCCTGAATGTAGCACCCGTGTGTTTTATAGAAAGACCATTTTCAAGTCTTTGTCCATCTCTTGTCTCTAATCATTAAAGCAATTTTTCAGTTTACCCAACTTTGCTCTTTTGCAATTGGGAAACTGTATTTGTAGACCTGCTTTTGTTTATCTTACCATCCAACTTAAATGGAAAAAAGTCATGCTCAGTTACTCCGAAGCCATCTTTGATGACAAGTTCATAGAATCATTCAGGTTGGAAAAGACCCTTGGGATCATCAAGTCCAATCAAGTTCTTCTGTGATAATCATTTGTTAATACCAAATCTAAAACAGTATTACAGCTGACTTAGTGCTGCTTTAGTGAAGAATTCTGCTAGCTTTTGCACACAGAAATAATGCAACCTAAGTATATTCCAGTTTACATCTGCAAAATTTATTTCTAGAGTTTGTTTGTTTTGTTTTGCTTTATTTTCTTCTACTAACATCTCAGATACTCTGTCCTGCAAAGAGCTGCAAATTATGGGTTAACAGCAGATCTTCAATGGTACTGCAGCAGACCACTCACCCTCCCTCCCTGGAGAGATTCTGTCTACATCATTTAACCCTGCCCAGCCTGTCCCACCAGCTGGAAAAGACTGCAAAATGTTATTTTAACCTATATACCTGGCAAGAAAACCTTATACCTTATCTAGCTTATTATATTTCTTTTCTACCATTCAACACAAATGCCTTTCCAAAGTAAATTAAGCTGTGTGACTAACATCTGCCAGGTGTGCTTCACTGTTATCCTCATCATTTTCCCAGGGGATGACTTCCACGTGCAATCAGTGTTTTGTTAGTGTATTTAACTTAGTGCAGCATGTACAGCCCTTGGAATTTGTGCGATGTCCTTTGAGGAAAAACATTTATCTAGAAAACTGCACGATGGCACAGCTTGCATGCTTTGTGACATTCAAGAGAGATGAAACAGTTAGCTGGTGCTGATCAGACAACACAGAAACCTGACTTTGAAAAGGTTCTTCTGTGTTACTATATTTATTTTGTTTGAGCTGCAGAAAAAAAAAAAAAAAGAAGCATTCTTGTCAAAATGTTTCTTTAACAGGCTTCACTTACCATTCTTATTGTGGTCTGGAAACTCAAACACAAGCCTAATAGACACTTCAGTCTAATCAACAACATTTATTACCTGAGTCTAATAGCACCTTCCAGCTTATTACTGACTATCCTGGAGGATGGCTGAAATGAATAAAACAAAATGATGCTAATAACTTCATAATCAGTGAATGCACACATTTTCAAGTCTTTTCTCGGGAAAAGCTGAGGATTTTCAGATTAAGCAGCTGGGAATAGGTAGCACTCAAGGCAGTATGGGATCAAAATGCACGAAAGTAAATCAGGTGAATTTTATTGTTGTGACTTTCCATCGATGACACCTGAGCTGCCAAGAAGGGTTGTTTACGTTGGAGAGATTGAACGTGCTACATATGTATGAAACACCTACAAAATATATCATATGTTTTCCTTTGCCACAGTTATTTACCTTTATCCTCAGTTTATGTGTTTATGCCATCTGTTTGTTCTGCAGTAAATTATTGATGGCCGATGAATGTTCCTACATGAATTTAACTTCCTGTATCCTGACAGACATACTTCGGTTTTATCTATTTTAATATCCTCACACTGTTTTATTCTTATTTACTGTTTATTATTCCTCTCAGGATTTATATAGTCCTTACAGCAAAAACTGCATTTATCTAAGAGTACAAAAGTGAGGAAGGATTTCATAGCTTGGATTGTTTTTAATGTGAATTTGCTTGAGCTCCAGATTTGCTGGATATTTCTGAAAATTGAGCTTTTGGTGTTTACTGTGTGTTTTTATCCCCTGCAACACTGAAAGCCTTTTCTGACTTTCTCAGATATTTATTGAGAGCAGGTTGTGTCATATCACAACCTTCACCCGCAAACGAAGCTCTCCTATATAGTACTAATGAGTCCTAGAAGGTAAAAACATGTCTCTATGTAATAGTTTTGCCTCAAAAGAAATCCTGCTCTGATGTCAAAGCTATCTCAGATGTGGTCCTGCACCTAGGTGCTGCAAAGCAGATGCTGAGAGCACCAACCATATGTCGGTATCACTGAGCTCCTGCAGCTTCTCGTCATTTGAACTCAAAGAGCAAGCAGTGAAGGATGTTGGATGCTTTTTTTGTTTCTTTTCTCTTTGCTTTTAAAATACCTCAATGTCAGAGTCTGATTCTGTGAGGTATGGAGGCTCAGGATGTGATCTAAAAGCCCATTTCAAACCTCTGAGCTTTTACTAGTTGCCTTTAGCAGATTTTGGATCAGGGGAGACTATGACAGTTCTGTGATGTCTGTCAGAAGTGCAAGGTGCTGTCTGAAAAAAAAAAATCAAAAACAAACCAAGGAGATCAATCCAAGATAAACTTGTCTATCAATTATGGCAGAGTCAATTGCCAACAGATACCATTACACAGTTTATTCTCACTGTGCATAATCTGTCGCTGTAGCAAATTATGTAAACCAAGGGCAGAGCTTCTCACACATTCAAATCCAGAACATCTTTTCTGTCTTCAGTGGATCTAAGATATATTTAGACTATCTTTATATTGACAATCAGAATAAACTAATTGTGTAGCGTCCATTTGTGGTCAGTACTCTTAGTTTCACATTTAAAATGTTTTTCTGAAAATATTTAATCTCTTTCATAGTGAATTCTGCCAATCAATAGATGTGTCTCTTTACAACACATAGTAAAGATAAATTATTAGCTACATAAAAAAAATACAGATTTGCAAGTAAAATACTTTTCAGGGATCCACTTGCACGGACCTTGGTCCTAGACTGGGGACATAACTGTCAAGATGAGTAATCACTCTCACTGTATTGAGACAGCAATTATCCAGTAACAGTTCAGCCAGTGCAAAGAATGGTGCCCTTTGACTGAGCTGGGGATGGGGCATTAGTTGGCCACACTTCTGGATCCTCTCCTCTTTCCTCACATTGGGAGCACTTTGCATACCTTTTAGAACAAGACAACCATTTCCGAATGAAAATTTATTTACACAGGAGAGGAGAAATAGCTTCTTGGCAACCACATACACACCAAATGCTGATTTTCTATTTTAGCTGCTTCTTCTTGGCCTAGACACCATGGCAATTGGCTTGTTTGAAAGATGACAGATTACCTACTGAAGGGAGAGCAAACCAGGGAAGAGCAATCACAAGCCCAAAACTGCAGTAACTTTACATCTTGTGGAAATACTTGAAACTGGTTTTGAGCCCAAAGAGCTTTTAAAATGATCAAAATTATTAATCTTTAATTGTAAATCTGGACTTACTGTAAAACAGGAATGAAAAAGTGGACAATCTAGGAAAAGAAGGAGTAATGTAGAATCTAGTCCATGAGGCTGAAACCTGGGCTGAGTTTGAGCATCTGAAGAGTAGATGCCTCCTCCCTTTGCTATTGCAAGGAGTTAGGGAGGGACAAGTAATTTAAATCCATAAAAAGCATATCATTGGTTATTTACCAGCAATTAGTATTGCCTATTAAAACTGCCAAGAATGACTAAGCTGGCGTTCCTAGCACTACATTGTTTAGGAAGTTAAAAGGAGATTGGCAAAAAAATACTCCAGCCAACCTTAAAAAAATAGCCAAAATTTAACATGTTGTGAACATCTCAGTCTCATGCATCCTTCTCCAGTGCCACCTGGGTACAGCCCTTTTTAAGCTTTAGGTGAAACAACTTACACTGTTTCTACCTTGAGATGAGCCATTCTGAGATGGGAAAGCCACAGTTCTGCCCACATCTGGTTTACCAGTGTACGTAAAAGGAAAAAGCAGTGAAATAGCTTTATTTCTCCTCTTTTCTGAGCAGTGCTGGTGATAATGATTTCCTTGTTATGTCTTGTAGACTCCAGCACACCACTGTGTTGATGATAGGAGGGCTCAAATCTCAGTCTTAAGTAAAATAGGGTTTTGGTTCCAGCACAGCATGTTTGTAAAATATCTACTGACTAGACGAAGAAAAATTGTTCTACATGACCTGTAAAACATATGTTAAAATTTCTGCATCACAGACCAGCTTTAAATTATTCATTTTTAATTCCTTCATCCTTGAAGGACCTTATAAAAGTTGTCTATGAGAAACAACCATACCAGTGAGTGAATAGCTATAAAATAAAATACTGGCTACTTAAAAACATAGATAAAAATTCTTTACTTAGATGCAGTTTCTGAATTTTAAAATATGAATAAAGGGCTGGATCCACACTTGGTGAAAGCTGATACAGCTCCTTTGATGTCTGCACAGCTATTCTCCATCAGCAGCTGAAAGCCCTGGCCCTGAGTTTACAATAGATAGTGTTTCTCTTCGTAAGAAGACAAGCGAGATCTGCATGGTTAGTTCAAAATATTTCATATTCACTGAGATGTTGAGGAAATACTGTCTGTGAAACAAATCCTGGATTCTTTCCCAAAAACATCTAAATGACACTTGCTAGAGAAATGCTACAGTACAAAGGGGAGCAGATCCTACGGGCTGGATCCTGCTTCAATTACTATGGCATTATTGGAGAGCACTTGCTACCTACACACTCATTGGGGTGCATCGGTGAAGTTCAGAGCATCCAAAGGAGTTAACGGAGTGTAACGTTGACATAACAAAGAGAAATAGGTTCCACAGTTGCTGTTTCATAAGGAATTGATCTTGTTCTCTGCTTTTGGCTCAGCCAGGCTCCTCACTCTGCAGTTCTCCGTGCTGCACTTATATCACTCTCATGTGTACTCAAGCCACCCGTAAGGCAAACATCAATCTCTTCTGCCTTGGTCTACAGAAGAGCTTTTCTGACCAAAACTAGCCACTGCAGAGGTCTCTTACATATCTCCTCCTTGCGACTTGTAACCAAGGCTGGTGTGGCTGGAGGGATTCACAATCTTACCCCTTGTGTACTCCAGGAAAATGGTGCAGAGATAGGACTGAAAATGCAGAGAAAACTTCCTATTACCCCCTGCTCCTTTTCTTCAGTCATAGAATCATATAATGGTTTGAACTGCAAGAAGTTGTAAAGATTGTGTAGTTCTAACTCTACTGCCATGGGCAGGGACACCTACCACTAGACAGGGTTGCTCAAAGATTCATCCAATCTGACCTTGAACACTTCCAGTTTAGGGGCATCCACAATTTCTCTGGACAACCTGTTGCAGTGTCATCTTGATTCACTGTGATTAATTAGGATACACTTGACTGCAGGGTGCTTTCCTTGGTATAATCTGTAGACTCCCTGGTAAAACTTCATACACTGTATGATAAGAAATAATCTGGTTTTTTAGAATTATTCTTTTTCTCTGTTAAACTCATGGCAGACCAAGTGTGGCACAACAGGTAGTGAAATGCAGAGTGCTCAGACCCTTCCCTAGGTACTGTTGCTTTCATAGGGTATTCTTTGGAGCCCTCATTACCCTCTCCATCACCTCAAAAATACTTGGGCGAGATCTCCAAACCTGATGAACAGCCTTTTTGCTGCGAGCTGTTCCTAAGAGACTTTTTTTTATAAACAGACCCACCCACAATCATCAGGAAGGAAATGAAGCAGCAAATTTAACTAATTTGCCTGAAAATATGAGAGACTCAAGTCCAGAGGGTTACAGAAACTGTCAGAGGTGACCAAATCGGAGCTCTTCAAGGATCTTGTTCCACCTCCAGCAAAGTGACAAGCAGCTCCTGAGAAAAAACAGTGAAGAGCATATTGTGTGGCTGTCCTCCCTTCTCCATCCCCCAAGTAATCCCTTGTATTGATAACATTCCTTGTAAAAGAAGGAAGACTAATTTTTTTTTTTAACCTTGTGATTTTAGATTAAATGCCTTCCAAGCCCTGTTTATGAAGGATATGATAGTACGTTACTCTGCAGTATCCAACGGCAGGGTTTAGTGATGGAGCGAGCCCCTTGAAAGTTTTTTTCTGGGTTTATGCTCCTGAGCAGAAAGCTCAGCCTGTCACAGGTACTCACAGCCAAATGCAAATAACTGCACAGTGTGGTACACGATGTGACACTGGTCTAAATTCACACTTTCACTAATAGACTCTATGGAAACAAGCTCAGGGATGATTGATGACTTACAGCTCCTACGTAGCACGTTCCTGTTTCCAGTGGAAGTATGTTGCGCTGGATGCAATAAACCAACAATGTGGGCAGTTCCAGTAAGCAGATTCATAACCTGTAAATTCATTCTCTTCACAAAGGGAGTTAGGCATCGGCTGCACAGTTTACAGAGTGTGTTTTTCAGAGCTCAGGAATATGGTCACCACTCTGACATGTGCTGTGGATGTTCACTGTGTAGCTTACACTGCTTATGGGGGGACGAGGAGGGGTGGACACACGGGGAGGGACAGGACTATTAGCGAGAAGAGCAGAGACAAGGCTCGCATCTTTGGAGGTGCTGTGATCTCTCCACTTCTCATCTTGACTCCAGTCTTTATACGCTGACACTAAAGCCAGCATTATCTTGTTAAATAGTTTTAGCAGACACTACATCAGTTGAATATATCTGTCTTGGGGATTCTTTAATGATGCTGTATTCTTTTTAATTGTACAGTGTTTTATAGTCACCTTAAAAATGTCTGATGCTGGACGGAAAGAAGATATGTGCTGATTTTTATTATTATTATTAACGATGCAAAGTATGTGTTCTCCCCTAAGAAGCACGAGATGCCTTTCCACTTTCCCTGCCCTGATCACCCCTGGGATCCACAGCAGCCCAGTTTCAGATACAGGAGTTTCGGGGTGGAGGTGAGCACACAGGTATTTCTGGGTGCTGACGCTCTGCGGAGGTCACCTCGGGAGCGGGGATTTCGCTCAGAGGGAAATTCGGGCTGGCGGCCAGGACCAACCCCACCCCCCCGCGGCCGGCCGCAGCCGGGACGGGCGCGGCGCGCACCTCTCCGCGGGCGCGGAGCCCCGCTCCGCAACCCGGTGTG
>JANHGL010017318.1:0-16027 GCA_024611195.1 Ceyx melanurus
GAGAACCTCCCTTGACCTGCTGGCCACACTTCTCCTAATGCATCCCAGGATGCCATTGGCCTTCCTGGCCGCAAGGGCGCATTGTTGGCTCACGGACATATGCTGGAACTGATGGATGAATCAGCATTGCTTTCTTCAAAGGTTATTACCCCAGAAATAACTTAATTGGGGAAGAAAAAAAAAATAATATTGCAGTGAAGATTTCAATAGCATTTCTACCTTAGAACAGTTGAGGTCAGTCCAAGATGGATTTCAGGTATTTGTCCCAGGTCAAGACTCCTCCTGCCTGGTCTCCGGCAGGTTTTACGGGGCAGAGCAGGTGCTGCAATGGCAAACAGCCTGTGCTGGCAGTGGCGGTGCTGGCACTGCTCTAATTGTCCATCTCACTGGTGGCAGCTGCTCAGCGTCTGCAAGGGGTGACTATCCTGGCAAACACTTCCCAGCAGAGACAAAGTGTTTCCTCTGTCTCCTAGGGCATTGCTGAAGCACCTTGTGTTCCTAGCATCTTCTCCCAGCAAGCCTTCCCCATTTAAAAGGGCATGGGGGTCCCCTCAGCCCATTTCAGGTCTGGACATGGCTTTTGAGGTCTGTTTCCCATGCAAGGAAGACAAGAGCCCTTGCAGGCACTGGGTTGTTCATGAACTGGAGCAGACAAGGGCAGCTGTGCAGAGGGATTTTGGTCAGACTGTTGAGACATAGGCTGCACGTAGGGAAACTCTTCTCTATAGGAACAAAGTTCACCAATTCCACCTGAAAAAAAAAATCAATGTGGGCTTTACATGTCAAAATTTTGCTGTGTTCTCATGGACCTTTATGTGAATATACATCTAAGAAATAACATTAAACAGCTCAAGGTTAAAAAGCTTTTCTAACTCTAAATTTTGTAGCACAGGTTCATGAATAAACAGGAACATTTTATTTCTTGGCAACATGTTAAATGTGTGATGAAATAGATCAAAAGCACTTTACCAGAAAGCTTCATTCATTTTAGAAAAGCACCTTTGATGGAGATATGCACAGGCAGGAAATCATGTCCTATTGTATTTCTTGCAAAAGAAAAAAAACCACTGGAAAAAGAGCAGTTACATGTTAAATTTTGAGTTGATAGTCAGTGGTTACGTAAGCTTATGTCAAGTGACATTTGCATAAGGCCTATTTAAATCATCAGCCATTAGATACCTAAGTAGCCAGGAGAACCTCCTCTCCGCTGTAGACCTGCTGTAGCCAGGGTGCTCCCTCCTTGTCTGCTGATAGGCGAGGTCACAGTGTGGGGAAGTGGGGAGGAGAGTGGCTGCACCAGCTGGTGATGGTCCTTTTGAAGGTTTGAAGGTAGCTAGTCTCACATCACTGTCTGAGACACCCCTGTGCTTGTTCTCATTGACCAGCATGTTTCCTGATAGGGCTGTTAGCAGTTCCTCTCAGCCCTTAGTCAAAGTTTCCTGATGGGCTTCTATACAAGCTTGTACCATTTCCAAAAACTCTATGACTTTAGGGAGGTAAATTGAGAAGTAAATTCAAAATTATTCTTGAGAAGTACATTCAAAATTTGATAACAAACAAAACCCAAACTCTACCTAACTGCTCCCATCCCAGGGATGGGACTCCCATCGTGTTGTTACTTCCACACACACTGATCCCACCTTCCTCAGCACCCACCTGAAAGCATGGTGAGTAGATTATGAGCAGTGTTAGCCCAATTTGAAATATGAAAATGCAAAGCACTTGGCCGTTTTAACCCCTCACACCACACAGTCTCCACTTGCCCAGCTTCCCAGATGCAGATCTGTTCCCCTCCCTCAGGGCATCATCTCCTGGGCTGTGGGTTGGTGCAGGCAGCCTTGAGCAGTTATGCCACTGGAGTGTTCATCACAGTAGCCCAAGATAAGCATTGTATGGGAAATAAGTAACCTCTGGGGCTGACACTGCAGACAGCTCAGCCAACCCAGGCTATGCTTCCAGAGCCCTTCTTCTGCATCCCTACCACCACCACCACCAACCTGCAAGCACGTACTAGTTAGTGAGGCAACATTTGCACCTACAACAGGGTTTCTATCTGCACATGGACTCTTACACCATCTCTGGGCCTTCGCACATGCAGGAGCTTCCTGGAAAATCCTCTGGGTGGTCCCCATGAGTATACAACCAGCAGATGCAGTTGCAGGAGTTGGTGTGCTTGGGACACTATTTTACCCTATTTGCTGCCAGGCCCAGGCACCCTGAGCTGGAGTTACACACTGCCCGGCCCTAACATAAGTAGTGCCTGGAGCAGCTGGAAGCTTTCAGGATGTTAATGTGGTCTCTCTGCTCATTTAGGCAGGTCCATCATTCATGCAGGACAGTGGTACAGTCCCCAACACCCCCAGCCATCTCCTCCCACATGTGTACCCCTACCTGAGGTACCACAGCAGATGACTCCCCAGCTTTGCACAAATACCAGGAACTTCAAATAAGAAAAACAATTTCCTCATGCAGATGCACTTCCCAATGGCTTTTCACTCAGAAACATGATTTCTGGTAAGGGACAGGTAAAACCTCCAGGAGCTTGGACTCATATCCCATGTCCTTGGCCAAACTTTTTCCCAAAGCAGTTTGTTAGCTGATGGAGTCCATCTTTGGCAGCTCTATCAGGTTGTGAAATCACAATTTCAGTTTTCAAAAGTTCTGGCTGCTGCTGTTTAGGAAAAAAAAAAAAAAAAAACAAAAACCAAATATTAGATCACTAATAGTCTTTTACCTCTAAATTGTGATTATGGATTATGCAAAGTATAGCAAAAGAGACAAATTTAATCAATCTTGTTTTACTGAAGCTTTACAAGCTTCTACAGTCGATTCTACTTGTTGTTATGGTGCAGTTATCACTCCTGCACACAATATAACAGGATTGTTGAAGGTAATTAAAACACTTGGTGGACTTTTAACAGGCTTTCTCAGCACTCTTCCCAGCAGAAAGGTCTGTATTCCTCTCTAAGCCCAGTGCTTGCATGTTATTGCCCTTTCCAATCTCAGTTGTGGACTGGTGTATACCATGACTTTTCAAATAAGAGCAAATTTCAGGGCCTCTCATCCACCCTATTACTCGGACAAAAAAAGCCTACTCAAAACTGCATGTTTCTGAATACTGAAAAGACACTGATTGGTTTTGATTAGCAGGAGAAACATGGCTCTGTAGCAACACTTTGGAGAGCCAGTCTGGTTGGGTACACCTGCTGCAGAAGGGTTACCTGGATCCCTTTGCTCATGCATTACAAAGCCACTCTCATGCTGCTGGCTGACAGCAAGCTTGAGGAGCAAACACAACCTGTAAGCATTGTGCATATCCCAGCAAACCACCTGATGGGATGTGAGAAATCCCCAGTCTCTTTAGTCTTCCCTGTGGTTTTGGGCATTCATGGACAAGTACCCGTGTCCTTCATACATGGGGTCAGCTCCAAACAGACTTCAGTGATGAGACCACTGCCTAGAGCCCAGGACTTCTCCTTGCTTAGGGGTACCAACTCCTAAATAGGACCTAAACTGAGCACTGCCCAGCTGCCAGTCTACCGCTCTCTTGTTCTGTGCACAAATCCATCCTTCTGAAAGCTCAAAGGCTGCTCCTCTAGCTGTACTTGGACATAAAACACTGCAATGAAGGCATTTTGAAAGCAAGTATGAAATCAAGCATCTTCATGCTTGCTTCGCTTCCCTCTCTGGGAGCTAAATGAAAGATTGGCAATGAGTGTGAATCTATAAAAAATCGCTCTTAGAAATCATGTACCCCATGCTCAACTTCAGAGGCTGCTCTAAAGGCAGAGATGCTCTACCAGCATTTGCCCCCATTCTGGATGAAGAGAAGAGCATTCCTCCCTTTTTCTCATGTTCCCACTGATTTTCACATGATTGCAGCACTGTCCATGAGAAAGAAAAGACAGGGTGATTTTTCAGTCTTTGTTCACATTGTTCTTCTCTGCACAGCCTCCCTTCCACTAGCAACCCAGTGCTGCAAATCATCCTTCATTAGGGCAGGCAGGCAGGGAATCTAACACTGCCAGTCTGTTCTGTGCTGAGCCCACAGCACAATGTGCTCCAAGGTGCGGAGATTTAAATGGCTTTAACAAGCCAATGTTATAAAAGACAGCAAAAACTCGCAGTACAAATTCTCACCAACAGTTAAGTCAATATGCAGGACCAGATGTGTGTGTGTGTGTGTATTCTTTCCAGGCGATAGCACCTTAGGATTTTTATCAAGCGGTGACAACACAATAGATCTTTGTAACATTCGCTGTGCTGTAGCACGGGCACCAATGTGGGGCTGCAAAAGGTGCAGTCTTCTGAGCTCCTTTTGATCAAACATGTAGCTCTGAACCCACTGAACTATCATTACCTTGTGAAGGGAAACAGGTGACCACCACAGGGGTTTACTTGTACCTTGCTTGGTGCTGCAGCTCCAGTGGAGAAGCCATGGTGTGAGGAACATCCCTCAGATGAGCAGTTGCCTTGGGCAATGCCTGACCATCTCTGGTCTAATGTTGATATATCAAGAAATAAAACCATTTCAGATATGCCAGGATCAACAACAGTGGTTTCTTTCTTACCAAAGGTAACCTGTGAGGCTAATTGATGCCATGCGCAGCACTGCTGCAGCTGGCTTCTCCAGCCTCCAACAAAGCCACCTCAGACCAGCTACAGTGTCAGAAACCAGGAGGGGATTGTACTTACCTGCCTTCTCCGCCTTTGCTGTGCCTTGTACCTGATTCCCCACATCCCAGTGTAATTCGGGTTCTGCCATGTTGCTAAAGAAGAGCCATTGCCAAAGGCTGTGGTGAGACCTGTACACAGCATCCCTTCCTGCAAGACAGGCTGATGTGAGTGGCAGGAAAGGGCTTGCACTATTGCTACCCATATGATGCTTACTTAGAGAATAACCAGAGGTCTGCACAGCTATGATGCTTCTGATTTCAAAACACTGAAGTCAATCACATCACACTTGAAACAAGCCAGACTGAGTTATAATGTGCAGAAGAAACACCTGACCCCCGTGCCAGAGAGAAAGGAAATACAGGAGCAGACAGCAGCTTAAGCACTGCCATCAATCACAGTTTTAGAGCTGCACCAAACTCCATATGAAGCCCTGGAACACTCAGCCCTGCTGAGTGCAGAGAGCCACTTGCTCTCTGTGTGCTGGCAGCAAGCAGTGTCCTGCCTGGGAGCAGCGCTGTTCAGGGGAGCAGCACTGCAGAGCCTGCCAAAGAGGGGACCTGGCAACCAGCTTGTAAGCATTTTGTGGAAAGAAAGGGTGTTTGAGTACTAAATTAATAAATACAATAGTTGCACTGGATTAGAGTGAATTTTGCATCTCTGTTCATGTTAATCCTCACAAGACTTCTACGTTCTTACTGCTTGCTCCATTTGGTTTGTACAGAATAATAGTATTCTTATGACAGAAAGTGAGATGAGTTAATAAAATTACCAAGAAATTACATCAACTGAGCACTGACCCAAGCAGTTATTTATTAACTGTGCTACCAGACCTACAAATAGTTTTGATTGCACACAATACCATCTAGGCCAGCAATTAGGATAATAAAGATTACTACTCAAACTAATAGTGGGACATTCACCTAAATAACAGCAGATCACAGGCTAACCCAATGTGTTTGGAAGCATCTATTGAAACCTTTATTTTGCCTGGCCAAGAATCTGCACATTGAGAGAACAATTGTCAAGAGCAGAAACAGATGCAGTCGTTTAGAATTTATTAAATATAATACTGATGAAATAGCTCTTTCAAGGGATATCAGCTTTTTCTGTTCAGCCATAAAAAATACTGAAACAAAGTGTCCATATTTGCCTCTCTACTTACCTGTGGTTCTCATTTCTGAGAAGAATAAGGGATGACATATCTTCACTCCAAAGCAGGTGAATATTAAGGAAAGAGAATATAATTCCAAACCCTTCAATAAATCACAGCACATCACAAATTCTGAAATAATTCTAACAAAAGATTTGCAAAGGAAATAAAATTCAAACATCACATTTCCACAGTAATCTCTCTGTAACTTTTCACTAATGTCTTTGGGTACTGAAGATCTAACAAACCCATCAGGTTTATGTAGGTGCCATTGATGCTGGGGAGGGCATCTTTCCATCTCCCTAGTCCATAAATTGCTTAGACTTTACTGAGATTTCTAAGGATCCATTTAGGCTTGGCATGAAGGAGTAAACATTAGGCTGCAGCTGGAGAATTTTTTAAACACATGAACCAGTCTCTTTTTTTACCACATGTCTACACCCAAACATGCACATGGTCAAGTAGAAAAGAGGTATTGGCCCAGGTGTGGCAGAAGCAGAGCAGTTCAAGGTCCATCAGCTTCCTAGTGGTAGATGTGGAGATCTGAGTGGATTGTGAGCATCTGGATTTATCCTGCCACTTTCTATCAGATTAACTCCCATGTGTCATCTGCAATCTTAGTTTAAAAAAAGGACAAAAATACACTGAGGCTGTTGAAAAGAGCAACGATCTAAATCACCCATTTGGAAACTAGACACAGGCTGGGGAGCCTCTTTCTCCAATCCACCCATGACTCATGGTCCTGACAGCTCTTTCCTGCCACCCCTTTCCCTGACCCACAGGGAGCTGCTCTTTCCCCACAGAAGCCAAGCACAGCACAACAGTGTTACTCAGTTGACAGCAATGGCAAAATGCTGAATTTCCACCACTGCTACAGGCTCTGTGTACAAGGTGTCACTGTGCCCATTCAGACAAGAAAAGCAGCATCTCCAGGGGACAGTTCTCCAGCTGCAAACCTGCATGTGATAGAAGACCTCTGGTAACTCAGCCAAACTCCCACCTGGCCAGGAACACAGGTCATACTGAGTATCTGGCCCACAGGGCAAGAGCAGCTCAAGTGATGTTGTTTCATACAGCACGCCCTGAGGGTCTCTTAGCTAGAGCTGCCCAAGTATTTAATTTTCAGGGGTGTTTTCTAATACCTCTGCTGTGCTTCAAGATAGGTGGGACAGGAAGGTGAGCCTCAGGTCCCTGACACAAAGGCTGGAGTTCAGATCTACCTCCTTTCAAGGAAGTACTATTTATAGAAGGCTGAATTTGAGAATCTCCTAAAATTCAGAGATGTGAATGAGTCTGAGGAAAAGCTCTGCAGGAAGTAACATGGATTGAAGCTACCTTCAGGTCCTGTTTGCTTCCTTACTTGTCCCAGGGAGTGGGTGGCTCAGATCCTGCTGCATCTTGTTTTAATACACTGGTTTCTCACAGAGAGACCCCTCTTTAAAAGGGGTTCAAACTCTCCTCCACCAAACCAAACTTGCTCCAAACTTGCAACAATGACCGAAGCCAAAAGCAAAACAAATTCTACCTGTTCTGTTTGTGAACAGGTTCTTTAATTACTGAGAAGAGAGAGAATTGCTGCTGCTATAGAAACAGCAGCTGCCAAGCTGGTGACCACGCTTCGCTGCAGGCAGACCTGGAGATTGCTCAAATTGCGAGATGTGCCACAGTCTGCACCCAACCTCTGTAGCAGCCTAGAGGTTCTTTGTTAGGTCACAAAAATTACCTAAAAGTACAAGCCCCTGCTATATTTCAAAACTTTTCAAAGCAGATACTTTTGTCCCAATAGGTATGAGCAGGTGAGAGATGCTGACAATATAATATTGATCAAACCTAACTACAGTTTGCTTTTTAGTTCCATGTAAAACAAAATCCATTGGAAACTTAGTGCTTCTTACCCCATCTCTGCTAGTTTGGGTGTGGGAAAGGGACCCGGTATTTCTACACCAAACATCACAAGGGAACATTCAGGGCTCAAATAGCAATTACCTAAACCTCTCCTTCACTCCCATGGGCTGTAACCATCCTCTATCATCTGTATAGACACCCATGGTAATGTTGTAAACCAGGGACTACTAAAAATAAGAAATATCTTCAGATACCAAAGTGCAGATTGCTGTTCTAGAGATATATTTAAAAGATTTTGTTCAAGAGAGGTTGTGTTGGCAAACATTGTTTAAATTAAAAAAAAAAAAAAAAAAAAAGTTGAGTAACCAAGTGAAAGCAATGACTGTATTGCCTTAGAAAAATCCCATCCAGGTTGCAAACTGCAGTAATCACATAAAAAGTTGTACTGATAAGAGTGATTTGAAGCAGAAAAGCCATTTAAAAAAAACAAATGTTAACGTGCCTGACAGGAAACATGCATATACTAATTTCTTATGATGAGCAATTAAATAGACATAATTAACAAATAAGCAACAAGTACTGATACTTTGAGGTTTAATTACAAAGATGTAGGTACTTTTTTTTCTTATCATCCTTAAATTTTCATGCAAGCTATTTAAAAGAAGTGATTAAAAACACCACAGAAACCTGACTTTCAAGATTTTTATAGTCTTTTATAGTCTTCAGCTGCACTGTGCAGGGGACAGCCTGGATGAACTTCCGCTTTCCAGGGGTGGACAAGCAAGCTGCAATGTATTATTAATTTTAAAAATTAGCTCAGCCTAAGAAAAGATGATGCCATAAGCTGCTTAACTGCATCAGCAAACACTTCACAGAATGCACGAAATCATTCAAAATGAAAGTGAGAAACATCCCCAGTTATACTCAGGGCTCTTGTTCTGAGCTCAGGCAGCGGTAATACCACTGACCTGCTAGAAAGGGGCCATGTGAAGGCTGCATTTTGTCAATCAAAAAATCTGGTAATATCAGAAAGAATTAAAACATTTATTGGGCATAAATATATTACATATACACTACAGATACAGTTAAGTCTTACATACATAGTGTAGTATTTGCAAAATCTATACATTAAAATTGATATGGCAGTTTTAATACAATGCATATGAAATAGTCTAAAATTTACAATACAAGAAAACTTATGATTTTTTTTTTTTTAAGTTGAAAAGCTTGGAATGTATGTTCCCATAGTGAGGTAAAAACATTTTCTTTTTTTTTTTTTTCAGTTTAAAGAACTGTGCAAGGATAAGGTTCATACACATTCGGTTAGGGCACTTGTCAATTGTGACACTGAATACTGAACTGACAAACAGGATTAGAAAACATTTTCAAGTTCATGATGAAAAAGGCAGAACAATATAAAAAAACCCCCAAACATCTCTCTCCTTCCTTAAAGGTTTTAAATACTTAGTGTTTTCATTCTACCTTTGTTTTTGTTGCTGTTGAGGATTTCTTTGGGAGTGGAGAGCCCCTGGGTGGGATTCTATGCCTGCCGTCGCTGGCTCGAACGGCAGAGACAGGCAGGCCAGGAACTGGGGAACAACCCGCATGCTTTGTTGGACCCTTCCTGCGAGAACGGCACTCAAACCACTGTGGCTGAATAGACAAACTAAAAGGACATTAACCTCATCTGTGGGCCTGTCCCAGCCCCCACAGAGCACTTGCCGGTAACCTCAGCCCTGACCAGGTGCTCTCCTTAGAAATCACAAGGGACCCCAAAGGGACTGGCAGTGATGGACATGCTGCAGGTGTAATCCTCTGCCTCTCTCCACTCCTGCTCACTGCTTTTACTATTGTTTGTATGTTGAACAGGCAAAATTGATCAAATCATCTAAAGCAAAATTTTGTGTTGTGGGTTGTTTGTATTTTTTTTCCTTTTTTTTTTTTTTAAATTTTTTTATTAAAGCAGGGTTTTTTTTTAAAAAAAAAAAGTTGTCAAGCTTGGATTTCATAGCAGCACTTGCTGAAACAATATTCCAAAAATAAAAAAGGGAATCTATTCAAATTTCTGGGTTTCCAAACTACCAGTCTTTTCACTGTTTTAAAAAATACACTCTTTTCCCCTCCATTGAAAACAGCTGTATATGCTTTGCCCATAAAATACAGATGCAAGGTCACAAAGTCTTGTATCACAAATAAATTTAAATAAAATGTAAATAAATTTGACAAGCCATGACTTTGGCAAAAACAACAACAAAAAAATATATATTTTGCTCAATGCCATTAGTTTGCAAGGCTAAATTAAACTAATTATAGTCAATAACAAAATACAGAACATTTCTAATATTTGCTACATCTAGAGAGGCACACAGAATAATTCATTGATTTTAGCACTTTCTTTGCAGAGATGATTATGTTTTTGGATACATGTAAACGTTTGAATCACTGATAATGCTTTTTGTTGTGGGTTTTTTTGGCATTTAATGTACTAGATGCTCCCATCTTCAAAAAAACAAGAAAATGTAAGAAGATTAATAATACTAGGAATGCTGCCAGGTAAAATGTTGACCTAAAGTATGACAGTATAAAACAGAGAAAATATAACATGCTACAGGGAGGGTGGGAAGGAGGATTAGTACATAAGTACACTTTTAATTTTTTATTTTTTACAATAAATAAAAGATTGCACTGTAATTGGTATTTAAAGTACTGTATGCAGTATATAGTATAAATAAACCTACAACAAAAATAATGTTGTTTTTTTTTCCCCATTACTTTGGTTAAGGGACTATTATGCTAGTACAGGACACTGAATCTTAGATGATGGAGACAGAGCAAAGGACAAAAGCAAAACCACGTAGCAAAAATATACAAAAACAAGAGGCAGGGAAATACACTGTGTCTGTTGCACCCTTTTGGAATCTATTCGCACCTCCAGCTTATTTATGTCCCTGAGGTACTCACGCAATGTTGACTTTATAAATAGCCCAATGACTCGAGAGTGAAATACCTCGACTCTCGATGGATTCGGATATGTGTCAGGGAGGGGCAGGCAGGAGGGGGCACACTCCCTTCAGAGCATAGACTATTCCTCTGCAGGACTCTAGTCTGAATTTTGCCATGTACCAAGTTATTTCGATTAGTTCTGTGGTAAGAATAATGTGGACACCCATTTAAGGTATTGAAAATAAATTCATCTAAATTCTGACACCTCCATGAAAACTCCAGAAAATGGATACCCCTCCAAAAAATAATCAAGAAAGATCAACCGACAGCAAAGTTTGCTTACATTGAGTGTAAATCTCACCTAATTCAGTAGAGGCAGTAAGCTGTCACCAGCTCTAATCATATAAATCAGGCTGAATGTAGTAGAATAATATCTAGTATTAGATTAGGAATAGTTATATACAGTGACAGACAGACAAGTTAAAGCAGCTTTTAAATAGCTGAACATGGGAATAACTAACTATTGCACAATGCCCTCTTACTTAAAATTACTGCTAGGAATCAAAATGGTAAAAACAAAATCTATAATGCTTCATAATTTATATGCAGTTTGGTTATTTGATTTCTTATACAGGCAGTTTATAGTGTTTTAACAGTAAAAATAGCAGATAATTAAAAAAGGTTTTTTGACTGCAGGATATTGTTCTGATCTAAATGCACTAAACAGATAAAATAACAACTTACATTTGATCTTAAAAAAAAACCCAAAACAACCTGGGGCAAATGTAGTGAATAATTCATCAGCAACATTGCTAATACTGTTCAAGGAAAACCTGGCACTGTTGACTAACACTGTATTCTAGTCTTACCACTATACACACTTGTGACTAATGTTTAGAAGGAAAAAGAAGAGACAAAAAAGTGACTCATGATTAAAACTTCCTAAATAGTAAGATAAAATAGGAGACTGTAGGAACATCAGTGAAAAACAAAACAAAACAAAACAAAACAATGTTAAAAAGGCAAATTGGTGACAATTCTGAAACTGTGAAGGAAAAAAAAAATCTTGCATTTGGTATCTGGTTAGCTTGTTTCTCCAGTTTGACCACTTCCTAGTTTTGAATTTCAAAAAGGTGCATCAAAACACTGATATATCTTTCTTCAAGCTAGAACTGTAAAAACAAGAGAAGTATATAAAATGTATGGTAGAACAAAAGGATTTCAAAAAAAGGAATATCTGAATAAATGTGTGGATTATAATGCGTAGCATTAGTTAAATTTGTATCTCAAACTTTCACTGAATTCTCTACTTCATAAAGAAGTATTGTAATATACAGGCAAATATAATTGACAAACTTGCAAAGCCAAGAACAATGAGGGCTGCAAACTGTTCATCAGTAGGAATCATGCTCTTTGTCTTAGGATCATCTATGCTTCCCACTTCTCCTGCAAGCATGATCTCATTTCGCTGAAGCATAAAGGCAACGGATGGGCTGAAAGGTCCACTAAGTTCTTGTGAGGTATCCAAGCACCGGCGGCAGACGCAGACGCGAAACCGATAGTCTGTGTTGACTTGAAGGCCTGAGATGTGGAATGTGGTCTCTTCTCCCTTGTACACCTTCAAAACAAAACAGCAAGCACAATCAAATACAAAGAGCAAGGCAAACTCCTCCTCCTTTCATAGCATCCAACAATTAGAGAAGGCAATAATGCTAGATTTTGCAAGGATTTGAGCCATTAATTAGGTCAAACCTGAGACTCTTCAGGACACACTTCTGCAGCTCTCAAGGGAAGGAATTCATTAGGTTAATGCAGATGTTGGAAAAACAGGTGTCTGAAAAACTACGCAAGAGATGTCTGACCATGAGAAGCCTCAATACGGAGTGTTCAACAGTGAGCAAACACAAGGGCAAACAAAACTTCAGACAATATATCAACCGTAATACGTACTCATCTTTTTTAGGTGTAATAGACTATTGATGTATTTCTGTACTCTTAAAATACGACCATACCCCTAAAATATCTTAAGGCACACACTGTGGTTGGCCTCAAAAGGAAGAAAACCTTCAAGCTAAGGTTACGTGATGACATGCACCATATAATCGTAAAATTTTTTACAAGTTTTCTTTTAATGTACTTTTTCTAATGAGTCAGCAAATCTTGCCAGAAATTACACTTTCAGAACTGTGGAAACAATAACATATTATTAAGGTATAAAAAAAGCTTCCTTTGGTTGCATTGTATTTGGTTCCTTAGCAAGCCAAATTCATTGCATATTTATGTTAATCAAATGTAGGTACCACATGACTAAGAGCATGAGTCATGACAGAAGAAAGAAAAAAGTTTATCTGAATATCTTAGAGATATTTATCTGAGAGACTTGTCTGTGACTTAAATGGAAAGTGACCACTGGAAACATTTGTGAACTCTGAAAACAAATAAATAGTCAACAATTTCTATAATGGAGGACTGCCGAAACTGGTATTTTATGAAATGAAAAATGTGTCACAAAGTGCCTGTGTCTGCTGGATAAAACCATCCTGAACTTCAGTTACTTCTTCCTCTGTTCAGATGGTTTCCCTCTCCTCACTGTGACAGTGGAAGGCTGAGAGTACCTCTGCCCTCCCGGGGGTAAGAACTCAGCAAAGGGTAACAAGAGGGGAATTAAACCTGAGATGATAGAGTACTTCCTGTGCATTACTCTGGAGTAAGAAATACAGGAGGAAAGAGAATAGATGTGCTCAGCCCAACATCACTTAGAGTCCAGCTTTCCTGCCCATCCTTACCCCCTGAGACTCATCCTACAGTTAAAGAGTCTGACGCTGGTTTCTTAAGAAGGTCTGGGACTAAGGATTAAGGTTAAGGTTTTCCTTTCATTTGCTTTCTCCCCTCTTTTTAACTTTTGCAGTTTTTCCAAATATAGTTTGAATGGTGGCGACTCTGAGTTTCCAGGCTAAGTAGAGGTCCTCTAGCTGGCTCATGTTTCTTGGCCTCAAGGCATAAATCAAGAAGCAGTGTTTAAACAAAATAATGTTACCTTCTTCAAGTATGTTCAGCATTCACAGGAAGTTCACTTGAGCTCAAGGGACAGGAACACAACAAATTTGTACTGTAAATCTCTGTGATTAACCACAGCTATGCACTGTTGCGTTGTCTTTGCTTGTCCTCCCAAGGCCAATTGAGAAGTGAGTCATTCAGTTACAGTAATACAGTAATTGCAGAGAAAACAAAACTGCAAATGCTATGGCAGTCCATAGACATGACAGGAAAGTTGAAACATCTGTTTGTAAAGCACAACTCGTCCCAATAACACCTCTGTCACTCTATTTTCCACCTGTTGTTGGCAACTGGCCTCTACCTACTCCATCATCAGTGCTACATCTTGTAGGTAGTTAATACTCCAATCTACTCCCAAGTAAAAATGATCATGCAGGGAAATGCTGCATGCATTTGGCACATAAAAGTACATTCAGTGACTAATTAAAAAAGGATGCAGTCTTCCACAGGACCAGAGTCAGGATTCTTCTACCTGGAGGACTTACCTAACACCCATTTATTTAGACTCTGAGACACGCTAACTCAGGGCATCTATCCTTATAAAACAACCATAGGCAAGATGTGTTTTCTGCTGCTGTTGTCATTACTAATTCAATTTCAAAATGTACAATCAGTGGAACTCTACAAGCCTTTGCCATAAATGAACCTTTGCAAACAGTATGACCACTTCTAAACCAAAATAAAAATCCAGTAAAATCCAAATAATGACATATAATATAAAACTTCATAAATTACATTTACAAGATACTAGGAGCAGGATATACACAACCTATATTTGCAGTGAAAAAAAGCTGCCCGGTTAATTGTTTTTTTTACTTGTTTTGTTCTGTCAGGGTGATGAATACCAGTGTAACTGGAGGCTAACCTGGGCTAAATCAAAGACCTGTATCATCATTACAGTCTAATAATTAAAGATGACCAATTTCACTTAAGCTATTCAAGAACACTTCAGAAAAAGGCCAGATAGTCAAACAAGAGAAGCATACATCTTTAAAGAAGGTTTGAAAAAGAGTTGAAAATATGTGAATGCATGAATTATACAAATATTAATATAATTAATAAAGACAAAAACATTTCCCACACAAAAGCTAGAAAGGCAGTGGGAATTGTCCTGCTTTCAGCAGTTTGACTATTTTACATATTTGGCATCAGTGGATCTATGTCCTTTCTCAGTAACAGATAAAAAAAGATTGTGTTTAACTGTCATTAACTTCTGAGAGTAGCCTTGTGCTATGTCCTCCACAAGTGGCCACAGCGAGCACCTTGGAGATGCTCTGGGCTCCAGCTCAGCTTTGCCTGCTGTAGTGTCTGTAGGACCAGGCTAAGCCACCACAGGGTGCCCTCAGCACAAGGACACAGGTTTGGTTGGGAACAGTTACACTCTGTGAATGAATTTCACATAAAATGGGTCAGGGAAGACAATTATGTATAAGATCTTTAAATTTGCTAAACAAACATGAAATCAAATATACCAGTATAAAGCAGCAGGTTTTTCTTCTATGTAGCACATTATGCTTTGGTGGCCAGCAAGTCAAAGTAAAATGGCTAATGTATCACTTTAAGCTCCTATAAACAGCTTTTCTGTTTACATATCTGAGAATGTAATAAAAACATGGCAAGCTTTTTGCCTGGCTCCCACAGTGAAAATATCATCCCAAGTAATAAACTGCTCCTGAAGCTTCTTCTGGCATTTGATACTACTGATCAAGCTATATAGCTCAGAGTATTCCTGTAGGCAAGTATTTATCTGTTTATCTGATGTCATGAAATAATTTAAATCCCCCCCCCCATCTTTTGCAAATACTAAAAAGGGCAGCCACAACTGCCCTACAAACAACACACTAAGCAGTGTAAGGTAACTGTACCTGGTTATTGCACTCCATTGCAATGACCGGTGGATTTAATAACTAATGAAAGCCTACTTTGTACAGTGGTAAGAAGACCAAGAAGCAGGAGCAGGTTTCAATGTATTTAGGAAGCATGCCCATTTAAAAGACTTAGTTTCTTCTAAGTCAACTGACAGATTTCTCTTTAAGAAAATGGCTTATTCACAGGATATTAGGGATGGAAGAGACCTAGAAGATCATCTAGACCAACCCCCCTGCCAGAGCAAGATCACCTAGAACAAGTCACCCAGGAACAGATCCAGGCAGGTCTTAAGTGTATCCAGAGATGTAAACTCCACAGCCTCCCTGGGCAGTCTGTTCCAGAGCTCTGGCACCCTCACTGAGAAAAAGTTCTTTCTTTTGAAAGAAAAAGACCAATTGAGCAAACTGGTCATCTACAAGTCTATGGGCCCTGATGGGATACACCCACGAGTGCTGAGGGAGATGGCAGAGGTTATTGCTAGACCAC
>JANHGL010017318.1:20671-65999 GCA_024611195.1 Ceyx melanurus
AGAGAGGTGATTCTGCCCCTCTACTCTGCTCTGGTGAGACCTCACCTGGAGTATTGCATCCAGTTCTGGAGCTCTCAGCACAGGAAAGACATGGACCTGATGGAGAGGGTCCAGAGGAAAGCCACAAAGATGATCAGAGGGCTGAAACATCTCTCCTATGGGGACAGGCTGAAGGAGCTGGGGTTGTTCAGCCTGGAGAAGAGAAGGCTCCGGGGAGACCTTATAGCCACCTTCCAGTATCTGAAGGGGGACTACAGAAAGGCTAGAGAGGGGCTGTTTACAAGGGCCTCTAGTGAAAGGACAAAGGCTAATGGGTTAATGAGTCGATTTAGCCTGGATATCAGGAAGAAGTACTTTACCTTGAGGGTGGTGGATCAGTGGAATAGGCTCCCCAAGGATGTGGTTGAGGCCCCATCCCTGGAGATATTCAAGGTGAGGTTGGACAAGGCTCTGAGCAGCCTGGTCTAGCTGAGGGTAGCTCTGCTCACTGCAGGCTGGACTAGATGACATTTGGCGGCCCGTTCCAGCCCTAGTCATTCTATGATTCTATGACCTGTGCCACTGAGGTGCCTGCTATTCCTCCTGTGCTACATGGCATTGAAAGAAAAATATCAAACTTTTCATGAAAAATGAGACTATTCACTTTCCAAACTTTTCCCTTTCCTGTTACTAAACAGGAAAAGGAATGTGAGAAGGAAAGTTAAATAATCTTTTGTACTAGAGATTAACTCCAGCCTGCGAAGCAAAAGCACAAGCATAATTTCAGACACTTGGAAGTGTTTCTAATTCTGAAGCTGACATTCAGCTGATCAAACCTGATGTTTCTAGCCAGGCTCAGACTACTGCTTTCACTAGAACTCCAGAGAATTTCAATTTGTTAGGTCTTACAGTGCTCCTGTCCTTGGGCACCTCTCACCACATGAAAGCCAAAAGATGCTGTACTGTGCCCAACAGCAAGCTTGCAGGTGAGCCAAGTGCTAAAAGCAGCACTGTGTCCATATGTACAACTAAGCATCTGCCACTGGAAGGCATCAAAACAACTGCGACAGCATCCAGGGTCCACCAACCTCTTGATCAGAGACAGCAAGCAAGCACGTAACCACGAAAATATGAAACTGGGAGACATGATAGTGCTGAACACTTTACCAAGTGGCTATTATGTGCACATGCAAGGACATGAGCTTGTTCAAGGCAATCTAGATTCTCAACCCTACCAAAACAGGCAACAGAAGAGTCTTATCAAAGAAAGAAATGCTACTGCTGCTGCATACATTACAAGAATTTGAGACTAATTCATTACTACCCAAGAGAACACATGAATCATACACAGATCCAAATGTAATCAATATCCATTTGCTTCAATCTGCACATCTGCCAGTGTTGAGAGACTGATAATAGACGCCTCCATCTCAGCTGACAATCTCAATTATTTTCCATCCCTCACCCTGATACATGTAGATTTTTGTCTGACAGTTACAAAGCACTGCCATTAACAATAATGCTGTTTTAGGGTTGGCGTCACTAAATGAGTAATTATGACACTTTACAGGAGAATAAGTATGTGCTTCGGATACCTGAACAAACTCTTAAGTTCAGCACATTTCATTCCTTTGTATTGCTCTGAACAGGGAAGGGAATCAACACCATCGTGTTGCTTCAACAGATCTCTTTTCCCTACAGGGCAGCATTCACTAAGGTGGTTTTGGTTCTGCCCTTTTGGCTGTTTCACTTGGTGTTTTGTCATGTGCCTGTGGTCCCAGCCCACATATGAGCTGGTCTTTGTGCCCTGGCTGAAGCGCTTGATATTCAGGCAAGGGTATGAGTCACAGTTAACAGGAACTAAATAGGCGGGCAGAGAGTTCTAAACATAAACCTAGATGAGATCTCAATTTAACAAAATGGGAGTTCTCTCCAACATGAAAATGAGACTGTGGTGCATGCCAGCATCCCTGGGCTGGTTTTACTCGCTTTGGGGGGCCAAGGGAGACAGGCTACACAGACTCGGCAGCCGTGAGTGACACGTGCCTGTGCTCAGGCTCCCTGCCAATGATGCAGATGCTGAAGCTGTGAAGCACACCCTCCCTGAATCCATCACCTGCACCAGCCTGGTCACCTGCATGATCTCGCTTTGCTGTGCTGGGGATTGTGTCTTACAACTGTGTAATAGAGTGAATCAGGGTATCTTCTTCCAGGAAGCAGCATTGAAGCAAATAATGGAATTGTTTTGGTTGGAAGAGACCTTTATGATCATCAAGTCCAACTGCTAACCCAGAATTACCAACTCCATCTAAACCATGTCCCTCAGCACCACATCTACATGGCTTTGAAACCCCCCAGGGATGGGGACTCCAACAGTGCCCTGGGCAGTCTGTGCCATAGCCTAGTAACAGTTTTGGGGAAGAAATTTTTCCTAATATCCTACATAAACCACCCCCAGTGCAACTCTTGTCCTATCACTTTTTACTTGGGAGCAGAGACTGACCCCACCTCACTACAACGTCCTTTCAGGGAGTTTTCAAGAGCAAGGTCTACCCTGAGCCTTCTTTTCTCCAAGATGTATGACCCCAGTTCCCTCAGCTGGTCCTCACAAGGCTTGTGCTCCAGACACCTCATCAGCTTTGCTGCCCTTCTCTGGACACACTCCAGTCCTGTAGTGCTCTTCTTGGTCCAAAGATGAACCCAGTATTCAAAGGGCAGCCTGACCAATGCTGAGGACAGGGGGATGATCCCTGCCCTAGTCCTTCTGGCCATACTTTTTTCTGATATAAGCCAGGATAGGATGCTGGTGGCTGCCTGGGCCACCCGGGCATATGCTGGATCATGTTCAACTGGCTATTGACTAGCACTCCCAGGGTCTTTTCCACTAGGCAGCTTTCCAGCCACTCCTCCCCAAGCCTGTATCCTTACAGGAGGTTGTTCTTCCTGGAGGTGATTCAGAGCAGCTAATCTAGGGCTCAGGGAAATTACACCCCAGCAGTGTTCTCCCCTCTCTAAATCTTTGATTACAAATGGCGTCAAAATCACCAAAGCCAGATTTTAAATACAGCAGAGAAAAAAAATGTATCTCTGACAAACAAACAGTTGCTGTTTCTCACAGTAAATGGTACTGCTTCACAAAGGAGTTTAAAGCACACGAGGGAAAAAAAGTGCATCTGATTTCAGCTCAGTTTATCTGACAGACAACTGAGTGAATCTGCTCCCTTTGTAGTAGCTCTCCTTGTAAAGAATTAAAATGACTTCCTTGTAAGGATTAAAATTACTTAAGCAATATTTACACACAGTAAAAGAGGTTTCATTATAAAACTTCATTTAATTAGGCCTTTTGATCTTCTAGTGGAATATTGTGCTATGTGAGTTGAAAATCTAGTGCTTTATATATGTGAAATATCATTATTAACTTTATATGTTAAAGGAAAAATAAACTGAAGTCCTATTCTGAACATCACCTCCTCAATTAAAACCAACATTATACTTTACTAATGCTCAGGTTGGTATGTACACATATAGAGCTGTAACATACCTTACAGAAGTGCTGCAGTAATCCAGAGCAATCCCCCGGTAAACACTGTTAGAAGTAGCATTTTCACAGTTTATGTATAACAATGTAAACTGCTGTGGGCAGTATAACATTTCTATTGTTTATATGAATTTTTTTGGTGATAATTTAGCTTCCCACCATAATGCAACTTCACAAACCACAGGAATACACAAGCAGCACAACCTGCTTTCTCACCTGTGTTATTGCATAGTTATGTTAACCCTTATAAATGTTCTGCATACTTAGATTCTGCATACAAATTACTTAAATAATTATGTATTACTTAAATGTAAAAAAGTCTATTACATACCTTTGATTGCAGATGGGACTGACTTAGTTGTGCAGAAGGTACATATTTCTGAGAAAGGTCCCTCCCCAGCATCGTTGACCGCCTGTATTCTGAATGAGTAACAAGTGGATTCTGTCAGCCTCTGTATCTTGTACGTATGACTTGGTCCCCTATAAATCGGAATAAACCTGGAAACAATAAGACCAAGAACATTTAGTTACACTGAAGAGACAATGACATTGCTGGCTATTACAAAGAGCAGTGCAAGGCATCCATAGTGTGAAACCTGGCACAACATGTTCTGCAGTTGTTACAGGCATGGATAAAAATGTCTTGTCATTAACAGACTAACAGTGATTAGCAGGTTAAGGGGAAGCAGAAGTTCGCTGTCCCCTTTACAACAAATCCTTACCGTGCAAAATGATTATGTGAATTAGCTGGAATAATATCCATCACTGCATTATATATGCATCACCTACTATCTAGTAATCAAAATGGATTCATCCTGTGTTCTGTTATGGTGCACCATGTATGCTGCTAGTTTAAAAGTGTGTCTAAAAGAAGATTAGCATTTTGAATCTTTTAATGCTTGATTTGGACTTTACTCTTACATTAAGACCCAAAGCACACACCCTTAAACTCATCTGTGATGTCAGAACATACAGACTGGGCAACGTACGTGTAATATATTACACACTGCCCAGTTTTGAAGAGTTCAGAGAGTGCAGACAGCCAAACACCAGAGGCAGAAACAGCTCCCAAAGGGAAGTGCAGTGGCCTGTGAGCGAAAGGGCCAGGGGAAGCATGATTACAGAAAGGGGGATATGAAGCATGGGAAAGGATGCCAGCTTTGGAGCTCTGGGGACACCTGCACTGATAGCTCTGCTCAAGAGCAGGCTCAGGAGAAGAAAAAGACACGGCACTAAGCAAGTGACATCCGAAAGAATTTCATTGACAAGACCAAACCAGCACAAAAAAACTTGTCCAACAGTGTAAAGTAGAACAAAATCTATGTCATTTCATCTTAAAAAAAAAGAAAAAAAAAAGGAAAAAAAAAAAAGAAAATGTCCCGTTGCTAGAGAGAACCGGCCTTCTATTTTCAATGGCTATGCTCAGATAAATGTCTTTCAGTAACAGTCATATGTCAGCCAGCTATTTCTGAGATCCTAACCCCTTGGTGCTGAGCAGAATGGGATGAAGGTAAATAAAGAGGAAGTACACAGCACCTTGCATCAATCTGCTTGGTTTCTGCTGAGAAACAGGGTCTTACTTGCAATAGTCCTGAATCTGGAGAACAGAAAGTTCACTGCATAGGATCACATAGTTGTTTGGTTGTGTGTTTTGTTGTTGTTGTTGTTTGGGGTTTTTTTAAATTATTTTGTACACTTTCTCAAATATCTTTACCATTTCAGTGGATTTTAATCATCAGGAAGCCAACAAAGGGGTTTTTACCCTCCCAGTCTAAGAGCTAGATTTATCCTTTGGCTTTGCATGAGATACACACAGTATAACCAATTTGAGCATTTCAAAGAAACTGGGTCTGTCATTAGCTCTCAGGGACAGAAATCAATTTATATTACATGATGATTGAAATCCACGGAAGTACAGAGAGATCGAGTCATCTGTAATAAAAATAAATGCTCAGGTAATTTCAATTGCTGAAAATGTATTCTGAGGACTAACATTGACTTCCTAGCCCCAGAGTTTTAGTGAGCCCCTCACCTTGATCAGAAATAAAGAACTGTGGCCACAAGCTTTTAAGAGGAGATTTGAGAGTCAACTTCCAAAGAATATATATTTTTTTTCTTTTCACTCTTACACTTGCAGAGTTTTGAGGACTACCTGCTACCTCACACTGTTGAGACTGACATAAGCAGCTACGGCATACTCCAAAGAGTTGCCATAGACCTGTTCTTGTGGAATGAAATTTCTTAGAATTCACTTTGCAGTTAGCAAAGCACATGTATTTAGGACTGTGTTAAGAGTAAAGAGACAAGACGACTGCTTTTCTTGCCCTCTCCACTTCTTGCACCTCAATCAGGCAGCTGGCTCAGAAACCACTGCAGTGCTTGCAGAAGTGCAGAGACTTGTCTCTGACCCTCACCCAAGGGCAACACATAGCAAAATAAATGCAATGCAGCATTTTAGACAAATGCTCTCTTTTGTAATCATCTGTGGAGCCAGGGAAGCAGAGGAAGATAAAAATACCTTAGTAGCTAAGACAAGCCCACCCATGCCTCAGTTTGGGCTTATGGCACACCTGCTAGACATATTTATTTGGTGAATATCAATGACTTAGTCCTCAAATTACGCTTCCACTTTTTTTCATGGGTTTTGTGACACTGATAAAGAGATCTGGCAAAGCATTTGAGCTCCTCTTGTTATTTGGCAACAGGACTAATACTCCCAATCCAGTTTCCATCTCCACTCCTTTTTACTTCTCTATTCCAAAAAAAACCTTCTAAAATGAAAATAAAAACCCTTATGGAAAAAATCACATTCCTGTTCAACACAAGACTTCACAAACTTCTGAGATTCAACCATCTTTGAAGAAAGAGGGTTTCCAATTTAGTGATCAGCCTTTCTTGTTCCAAAGTCAATCCATTTCAATTGCTCTTATGCTTCACTATGACAATAATGAATGATTTGTGAGATGCAGATTGTGATGCTAGAAACATAATGAAGATGAAACATTTTTATTTCAAAATACTAGTGATTCTTTGATAATAAGGTAGCATTTTCATTCCATCTAGAGTAAGCACTTTATACTCCTCTGGAGTTATTTCTGTTATTTTAAAAATAGTGATACTATTTGATGTAGATTACTATAGATTTGGATCAATATAGTCTACAATCTCTCTTCATCCTCGTGGGCTTTCTAATGAAGGACTGCAATGAACTAGAAGTTGAATTGGTCAGTGTGACTGCACATTGCTACTGTTATATCTGCATACATTAAAGATTGTCTACTGTAAGAAAATTTGTTTATATTATTTTTCTACTAAATATTTTAATTTAAATCCAAATGTAATTTAAAATGCACATTTAAACATGAGTCCTATATACCTTTGACTTCTTGGCAAGCATGACATTGGCCACTGTTCTTTATCCAGCCCCCCATTTAATCCATTTTCTTAGGAGCAAGGCAGATTTGAGCTTGTTTGCATGGACTTAATCTTGTAAGCATTTTAATCTACCTATGGAAAAGCTTCCATGTTTTCCATCTCCCTCTCACCTTCTTCCAACCTCTGTTAGGTTCTCCTTTCAAACATGGACAGTGAGTTTTTCTACTCAGATGCTATGGGATACCATAAGCATGGTCATTAACGAAGTACAGCCACCAAAAATCTCTCAGGCTTTTCAGGGTGATAGCTGAAGTACACTGTGGGGATGTGTGAAGTTTTTTCTACATCCCATTTCACTTATCTAACAGAGCTTTCTGTCATTCACAAATTGAATGACATAAGACACAAGTCCCAGTCTCCAAGGGGCAGCAACACAGCTTGCACATCAGTGGAGAAGAAGAGGGAGCTGAGAAACTTGTAGAGGAGGCAGTCACATGGCTCCTCCATCCCTCCTCCTCACATGACTAGGCTGGAGCTGAGTGATGTGACTGATATGCTGCAGCTTGATAGACTGACACTTCTTGTCTCTTAGTATCTGAGAATCACAGAATGGTTTGTGTTTAAAGGGACCTCAAAGATCATCTAGTTCCAAACGCCCTGCCATGAGCAGAGACACCTCCCACTAGACCAGGTTGCTCAATCAAAATGGATACAATTTCAGCTGCAATATTGAAAAAGTTAGTTTCAACATTAGTAAAAAACTATTATGCTGATGTTTGCCATAAAGGCCCTTAGGAGGTGTGGCCCCTAAGCCTGCCCTAGCCTCCATGAGCTGGCTGTTCCCATCCCCATGCTGCTGCTTCAGCGTACACATTTATAGGGCTAGAAGGTGAACTGGATATGAGAATGGACAGAGGTTAAAGATCAATCTAAGCAGGATAGTTTTAGACTAGCCATTTCCCTAACTAGTCTAGTGTTGTAACAGTTCTATTGGTCAAACTGCAGGGATAAAGTGGAGACACAAGTGGTTTAAAGAAGTGCTCCTGTTCCTATATAGGAACATTCTTAGAGAAATGGAAGTGTTTACACTTTGATTTCTTAATTTTTCGTCGCTCTTCCAAGACAGACAAAACCTAAACACAAACCACATTCAAGTGTATATCAGCCACAACGTGTTCATTCTCTAACCTCTACCCGCTTTCATGTGAATCTCTAAAGTGTGCTTAATAAGCATAAAGAAATTTTCAATTCTCAGAGGTTTGCCCAGTTGAATTTCAAAGACGTGCCTTCAGCTGGTATTCTGTCTGAAAAAAAGACTATCTCTGTGAATTAATGGCATTTGCAATACAGTCACACTACTATTTTCTTGACGTTTGCACCATCCACAAGTCAATCTGTGTTATTCAAATTTAACAAGCTGCAGTGTTGTCTCTCTACTCCAATAAATTAACAGCAGAAACTGAGAAGAAAGCAACTTTCTCTAGGGATGGAGACAGTCCCCAAAGGCTGCTTCCCTTCATGTCACTGGAGTGATCCCAACTCTCTCCTTCCCAGACATTCTCATGTCAGTCATGGATTATTCATTTACCTACACACTATAGAGGAGAGAGAACACAATGTCCTAGAACAACTATTTGGGAGACATCACTGCTGTTAAGTTTTTCATCAATACCTTTTTATTCTCAGTGAAGATCTTCTTGGAAACGTTTTACATGTTGCAACTATTTTGTTTCCTCCACTTCAGTCACTTCCAGTCAAGAAGAGGAATATGAATGTACTCAGCCTACCTTTGCTCATTAGTTCTCAGTACATTTTAATTAGCAGGTTCCCTTTCAAACTCTCGGGTTTTGTTTATATTTTGGTAACCTGTTTGTCCTTACAACAATTTAATTCGAAAGAAAATCTACCGTACAGCACTAAAAAACTGCAATCATGAGCCAAGGTACAAAGCCTGAAACAGCCGTTTGAATAATTCTGTAATTGCTTCCCAGAATAACGTGGTCAACTGCCACAGTTTTGGCTGGAGAGAAACCATTAACACAGCACTGGTCTGACCTGAAGACCTGAGACTTCAGACATGGACAACTGCATAATTAGAAACTAAAATTACATGTACTTCACAAACCAACAGTTCTTTTAATATTATCAGTGGAACATCTCTGCAATCTGCACAATTAGAGCCCCCGCTTACTTTCTTAGACTATTCCTCTATTTTGTTTTGAGAACATTATCAGTCACTGATTGCTGTGATTTTCTTCTCCCACCAGTGGCTCCCTACACTAGGAGGTGGCACCAAGGAAAGTAAAGCTTCCGAACAAAAACATCTAATCCAGAGATACAAGAGTAAAGTCAGTGCACATTCCACACACACCCACACACACACACCCACACACCCGCCCCCGCTGCCCATTTCTGTGGTATTGTAAAATGTTCAGCTCAAAGACAAAAGCTTGACATCTGCAGTATCCTCCATTCCCAGAGCCATCAGTGCTCCTATAACCATCAGTGCTCCTATAACCAGTACCAGACTGGCCCAACCTTTTCAGAACTGGGGCAAGTTCCAAGTCACTCTGGCATCTCCTTTGGCAAGTAGGTGCTGAGGGAAGGCAAATACCTGGGCAAGGGTTCCTAAAAGAGGTTTGTGCTCCCCCTACCTCCCCCAAACCTGACTTCCCAGTCCTAACATGAGGTGTGGACCAAGCAGATGGCATGCATTGGTCCCCCTAATCTCAAGATTTGGAAAGCTTATGATGTGAGCTTGTTCATAATATGTTTAGAAACCATCCTCCAAAATGCACTATATATTTTTTGATATACATAACAACAACAGGACCTACAAAAGGAGGCAACTTTTCCTCTTTTCCTTCCTTATACTTAGAAAAAGAAAACTAAGTGAAGAGTTGAAAAAGGCAGGAAGAGAAGTCATAACAGTCAGCTAGAATAATTTTGTTTTCTTCCCTTAATTACCTAGCACATCTTCAGGCTACACAAAGTATTTGCAGCCAAAAATCGATTTGTAGCTTGCTTCTACTAGATCATCTTTCACATGCTGAATTTCAACATGTAATCCATATTTACCACAGACAGTCACTTATCAGGTGCCTGGAATTATTAGAAATAAAGATGCCTTAACCTAGAGAAGCTTGCCCATAACAAGAAAAATTACTTGTTTGGGAAGGAGCTTCTGGGCACATTCTCAAAGAATGGAAGACAGATCATCCAAGTGCCTGAGAGATGATTCCTGGGCACAGACACATCAGGGCCAAGGAACAGATAAGGAAGGACAACGCTGAGCAGAACTATTTACTGACATGACAGCCTCAGGAATCTATTTGGGAAAGTATCTAAAAGGAAGCCAAGCAGACTCTCTAGCTTACCAACTTCTGCAAAATGAAACTGGAACCTAAAGGTGTGCTCTTGGAAAACTCACGGCCAACATGATCCTGTTGCTCTAAGATGAATCCCATTGCCACTTGAGATATTAAACAGGTGTTATTCTCATAAAGGCATTATTTTTCTTATGAGGTTGTTACAGATGTGCAGGCAATAGCTTTAGTTACAATATTTAGTGTAGATGATCTGCTGTCTGGATTTTTCAGTTAGACCCATGAAGTCTTGACTACCTGAAGATGTACACTGATCATAATACAAGAGAAAATTGATCCACTGTGTTTCTATGTAATTAACTACTATTTTTTTCCACCAAAACAGGGATTCTTTGAAAATACTTATTAAATATTTTCAAAGAATAAGCATCTAATTCAGTATCTCCCTAGATTCCTAACAGATGAGACATCTCACCTCAAACATTTAACTTGTCTTTCTTATATTACACTTTGTCTCAAAGGATGACACACACACAGTTAACTCCTATCTATTAATTTTGTTGGTTTACTCCTGCTTCTAAGAGCAAAGTAGAAATGCATAAACAAGTTAACTTTTCTACACTTGGAACAGTTCTTCCTTTTCATTTGCACAGCACTCACTGCAAAGCCCCAAGTATCTAATAAAAATGAACTTAATATAAATATCATTACTGTTAATAGCAATACTCACCTACAGAATGCAACAATATGAAGATGATAGACAATCAGGAAGGCTTTTTTTAATATTACCTTTCTATTTAGCCAAGCTTGCAGAGTAAACTGTAGTGTGCCATTATGTCTCAGTGCTCATTCTTAATTTCCTTTCATCATTGTTTTACCTGATATGAAAATGATTTTTCCCGCAGGTTTTTTCAAGGATATGTTAATCCACCTAATTTTATATTTTAATAGAATTTCACAAGCCAGTAGGCCTGCTATATATCAGTAATTGCTGCTAAAATGGGTGCAAATTGTCTTGATCAAATAACGTGTAAACAATTTATAAAATCAGACTGCTTGAAACTTGCAGTAACCAGATAATGATTATGGCAGTCATCAGGCAAAGGCAGCACAGTTAGCAATGTAAATACCTTCCTATATGTTCGTGCAGAGCAAACATACATCTCGAGGTTCATACATATGACCACTTCCTAACACAGAGACTGTACTTGGCACTGGGTAAAGACAACAGAAGGGTGGGAGAATCACTGGAAGAGCTCGATGTTTCATTAACTGAACCTTCCCACAGAAAAAAATGAGCCCATCCGCATCTCTGCACTGGCCTTACTGTTTACTATTCAATGCATGTTTTAATTTTCCTTGGAAACCACCTCTTGACAAGTGCTTTTTTGGATCTTCTCACCTCAGAAAATATTAGCATAGATTTTTATAATATGCTTCTCTCTCTCTATGACTGTTTCTACAAACAGTGAAAAAATAGCTCATGACAACTGTAAAAGATAGTACCACCAGGAGCATCCCTAATTTCTGGGTTAGCAGACACTGAAACAGATGGGACAATACATCTCCCCTGGGTACCAGGACAAACTTGCATGTCTCCCCTGTTCATATTCAGACTCGAAAGGTTCTGTTCACAACCTATCAAACAGAGCAAGGAAAGAACCTGAGCCACTGAAAGGCAACGGAGTCTACACCAAGCTTAGAGCTCAGATGTCTTCTGCTGCCTGCACCATGATAACAGGCACTCCTGGGATGGCGAATGTGAATGTTGATGCCTCCTGAAATAAATATTCACATTCAGGCAAAATTCTCCAAGCAGAAGAAATCAAGAGACTATGTAATTTCCTACCATATGTTAGTCCTTCCTTGGAGTCACTAAAAATTCCCAGGACTACATTGGTGTATGGCTACAACCTTTGGGATATTCATATCCCAACCAGAAAAACAATAATTATGCCCAATTAATATTTAGTCAATAGGCAAGCTCTATTTTGTGATCAATTTTTCATTTATATTGAAGAATAGTAAGTATCTCCTTAAATGGCAAGCACATATGGTTTAGCAAAGTCTTTTAAAACCATTTAATACTCAACATAAATAATCTTTCATATGATATGAAAGGGAAATGCTATATTGTTTACCCAGTGACATGGAGTCATAACTCATTTATTCAGTAAATACAGCAAAAGCAACTACAGATTAGAATGCTAGTAAACATCATCTCTTTCAATTCACTTACAAAAGCAGACTTAATAAGAATTGTCAATGATCCTTCACTGATATTTTTAAAGAGTATGTTTAGGTTGTTTCTTAGCCAACCTTACCAATGTTTCTCCCTTACAATATAATTATTTGTATAAAAAAAAAATCACAGAAATAAACTCAACTGCAACATATATACATTTAAAAGCAACACAAGCAACTTATAAAAGACCCACTAATAACACACTTGCTAACTGTCTCTTTCTGACTGGATATTGTAAGCATTTTAAGACACTAAGAGGTATAATTAGTTGTAGGAACAACTAAAGACAAATTACTTCTACAGGAAACAAACAAACAAACATCCTAAAAAAAACAAACCTAAACAAAAAAGCATTACTATAATTGGGTTCACTTGTTTCACTTGGAGAGGAAAAATCCACAGATTTCTGGATAGCCGTGCAACTTCATTAACATTATTTTCTTCACAATTACTAGAGGTAAGAAATGAAGTCACAATTGATGGGTTATTTTAAAAAAGTAATAAATTTTGTAGTCCCCTTTACATTAAGGTCAGCTACTCTAACGTTCCCATGTACTTTGCTTTCTAGAAACAGATTTTTCTTCATTTCCACTTAATGCTAACACATAATTGAAAGGACAAGAGATGTTAATTTGATTTCCTAAATGTCACTCACTGAAGAGCAAAGGAGAGCCAAAGAAGGTGCATTTTGAGTGTGCACACCTTTTCAAGGCCCTATATTAATCAGTGTTAGAAGGCTTCCAAGTATTTTCTTTCACAGGTCTTGCAATCAATGAAACACCTAGTCTCCAACAACTGCCCTGTTACACCTCATTACAGCATGGAGAAGTTAAAAACAAATCCTAACAACCAGGACACATTCAAGAGCACTGCCTGGCTATCACTTCATAGAACTGGAGCTGAATCTTCACCAAAAGGCCATTAAATCTATCAGGATCAAAAGTAGACTTACTGACGATTTGTTGTTTTGAAAGAGAATTTGCTCATCTTTGTATTTCTTGGTGAAATTGTTTCAATGGCATTTTAAAAAATAATTCCTATTTTAAATCTCACCACTAAGCAATGCAGCAATAAGCAAACGTGTGCTCAGATTCACTGAAGAAGGGAAAAAATTAGTATTGAGGGATTTCAATATAAAGCTACTTAAGATGTCTCTTAGAAGACAGTACCTAACAGAATGTTAGGGGTTGGAAGGGACCTCTGAAGTTCATTGAGTCCAACCCCCCTGGCAGAGCAGGACAAAATTAGAGCAGATCACACAGAAATGTATCCAGACATGACTTAAAAGTCTCCAAAGAAGGAGACTCCACAACCTCTCTGAAGAGTATTCCAATGCTCTATCTACAACTCTTCCAGTAAGGCAGTTCTTCCTCATGTTGAGGTGGAACTTCTTCCAAAAGACTAAGGATATGCCAGGTCAATCTTAATTTATCCACATTTATGCCACAGCCAGGTGCTCTCTCTCCTCTGAAAAGAGGGGACACCATGAAACCTTCCTACAGCACTGTCAAACCACAAAAGACTCAAAAACATACTTCCAGATCATTTATTCAGTGTAATTTTTCATTGGAGACTAGCAATTTAATGATACCATTAGATGTCCACAGTTTACACAAAAACAGCCATCGGAAACAGCACCGTACAATTAAAGAGTCCAGTGATGCTTCCAAATTGTACGCCAATTTTTTTCACAAGCATGCACATGACTAACACGTCAGTCACAATGGGGTTTATTTTATGGAAAAGATCTCAGAGAGGACTCCTACCTCTATAACTAACTGCTGTTTCTACCACTTAATCTGTGGGCTGTCATTCTCAGCTCACTAAGAATGATAGCCTTCCTGAATGTACAAAACCTGGCCACTGTATCCTTTTAGGAGCATCTCTCATTGTGCTTGATGCACACAACGAGGAGCAAAAAGTCAGATAGGGAACAAATACAGATCTTACTGCCAGGACATGCCAGCTCTAACTGTTCTCAACCACAGCACCCAGTACCGACTACAGTGCATCCACTCGACCACTCTTCCCTGCCTGAGCTAGTACATGTGCTTCATCAGCTGGAAGGCTTGTGGAAGGGGTCATGGTTCATTCCAGGTATTGTCTCAACTAATCTCTTCAAAGCCTACCCCCAAAGGAAGCCATTCATGCAAGAACTCTGTTCTAGCACAAGGAGACACTGTAATGTTTATCAGTAGTTTCTCTGCATCTGTTGGACCTCATGTGGACTATAAGCCAATCCAAGACCACCACGCAGAGTTACAAGTTGAAATTCTTCCTAATTAACAGCTCTTTGCAGTAGGAAACATTTGTGCAAAAAGCAAAGGATTATGCTAAAGTCTTGTGCAAAAGCAAAGGGGGAAAAGCTTGCTTTCTCTGCTGCCAGGTAACATAAGGTATTTTATTTTTACAAGGAAACAATATTTTTTCCAACATAAAAACACATTTAAAACAATTTACAGTCCTTCACCATCCTACCTACAGTGCTACATGAAAGCAAACAAAAGAAGCCTGCTGGATGTTCCTTTAAAGCTCCCTTGATCACACTGTACTGCAGGTGATGGGTTCCTGCCAAGCATCACTGCACTCTGAAGAAACTGGTTTTGTCAGGCAGTCTTTCAAATGGGCATTTGTATTCATTGGACAACTCTCAGTATTAATAGGGGGGAGCATGTACCCTCTCTGCATCAGTACAGTTAGATTATTCATGGCAGTTTTAATACTTACAATTAGAGATTTTGGACCAGATCTTCTGCTGGCATCAATTCAGCACAACTGAATTGTTAAAGGAATCATGCTAATGTACACCAAATTATTATCTGTACTGAAGATCTCTAAGGATTATCTACTTGATATGTCAGTTATTTTACTTAATTAAACTAGTTGAGAGTGTTTCTTAGTAAATTATAAGACATTTACAATACATATTTATCAAAAAGCTCATACAGTTAAGCAGTACTCACACACTACCTGTCTTTCCTACCCTTTCTTTATTGAATAAATCTCATCACAACTTTAGAGCTACATTATCATATCATAGAATCATAGAACCATTTTCCAACCGAAACGGTTCTATGATTCTATGATATGAGTTTCAGTTGGAAGAAACCTTTAGGATCACTGAGTCCAACCATTAACAAAGCACTGTCAAATCCACCACTAAACCGTGTCCCTCAGCACCACATCTGCACTGCTTCCCATACAAAGTCCATGGGGAAATACTTTTTGCTGAGCACTGTTTAATGTTTATTTTTGTGTTTCTTGCACAAGGAAAGCTCTCATGGCTATGAGGAAAATTTTATGGAACTGTAACATAGTGGACAAGGTCTTCTGCATCCTTATTTCGTAACTACTGAGTAGCTACCAAGCTGATGCCAAGCTTGTATTTTCGAATGCTTCAAATTATTACAGCTTTAAAATCCTGACAGTGATGTTGCTCAAAAAAACCCATTCAATGCAGTTTTGCTTTTCCTAGACCTCTGATTTTGTAACTGTCCTATTAATACACACAGCGTGTTGGGTGCCTACCTTTGTGGTGTATGTTCCAATGCATGAAGTACTATGACTGAAACTTTGCCTTAACTTTTATTGACAGAGGTAGACTGGGTTTTGCTAAAATTCCAACAGCACAGCAGTGATTTCCATTGTTCTACAATAACTTCAGCAGCTTTGCTAAAGCATTTGTTCTGTTAGACTACAGGCATATAACTCCTATTTAAATAATATTTTGTATATATTTGTAGGTACACAAAAAGTCAGGAAAACATCATTTTCCTTACCAGGATTCACAACTACATTACAATGTACCAGAATTTGTTTTCATTAACACAAGGAAAAGATTAATCTCTCTTACCTTTTATTTCTGTCTTCTATCTGCAAGATATAGACCATGTCATCGGTGGTGTGAAGCTTGGAACTGCTGTCTCCCCATTTCAGCTTCAGGCTCTGAGGCCCTGCTGCAGCACACTCTAACCGAGGAGGTGCCGGTGGTAATGGCCTGGTTTTTGCCTTAATAAAGTGGCTAAATGGTCCAGCTCCAATTCCATTGACAGCCTGGATCCTGATTCTAAATTGAACAACAAAAAAGTAAATGTGCAGAACTAAAGGTGCTCTAAAAGTACACACAAAACAGGATGAGAATACTTGTTAAGAGCTGCAGTGGAGATACTAAGCAATGCAGTAAGGTAGAGGAGGGAAGATGTGGGTAAGCAATCTCAGAACCCAATGGCAGCCTCTTTAACCAACATGAAGAAGGGACAGCAGCATAAATACAAGTGTTACCTGGAAAACATAAAATGTTTATCTATGGATAAATACAATGCAGAAGTGTGTTGTGGTTGTCTAACAAAGGTCATGGGCTAATTTAGGTGAAATTATTAAATGAAAGTACTGGTGACACCACCATTAACCCCATCTCCATGTTAGTAAATATATTGGTCACCCCAATTCAGAAAAGACAGAGATTGACTGGAGAGAGTCCAGTGCAGGGCTACCAAGATGATGAAGGGAGTGGAGCATCTCCCTTATAAGGAGAGGCTGAGAGAGCTGGGGCTCTTTAGCCTGGAGAAAAGGAGACTGAGGGGGGTCCTCATCAATGTCTATAAATAGGTTAAAGGTGAGTGTAGGGAGGATGGAGCCAGACTCTTCTCAGTGTCATCAAATGACAGGATGAGAGGCAATGGGAGTAAGCTGGAGCACAGGAGGTTTAGGGTGAACAGAAGGAAAAACTTTTTCACAGTGAAGGTGACAGAGCTCTGGAACGGGCTTCCCAGGGAGGTTGTGGAGTCTCCATATCTGAAGACATTCAAGACCTGCTTGGATCTGTTCCTGTGTGACTTGGTCTAGGTGATCCTGCTCTGGCAGGGGGTTGGACTGGATGATCTTCTAGGTCCCTTCCAATCCCTAACATTCTGTGATACTTAAACATAGAAGCTTTAACTCACAAATACTCTTAAGACTGAGTCAGTCTTCTAATTTCTATTTCTTTAAGAAAGAAATTATAATGACTCCTGGCTTATGCTTTGTCACTTCCTCTTATCTGTCTGCACCTTATTTTAATAGAATCTGCTTACAGGAATGACTGACAAGTAGTAGTAGTTTGCTATGGTAACATCAGCAAGAACATCATAACAAAAGCATGAAATACACATTTTGAAAGAGGTTTAAGGACTGTGTAAATAGAAATATTGGTAACAGACAAGCCTGAAATGCTTCATAAGTTTGTCAAGTCCAAGTGAAAATAAGAAAAAGCAAGATGGGGAAACGAATATGTTTTTTTGATAGTTCAGCCTAGTTCACATAGCTGGAAAGATGCCATTTACTTTAGAAATCTTGTGCCTAGTATTTTCTCATGGGAAAAGACTGTCTACAAGAAGTGTTGCTTCTTCTCAAACCTATCAGCCTACAAGAAGCCAGAAGTCCCTGAGGGAGGGAGAAGGGAGAAGAGCTGAACCTGGTATGCCCCTACGAGTGTCTGGTTCAGAGAAAGCAGCAGATAAACGGAACTATACTTGGTGGGCATAGCTACTTACTCTGAAGTACATAAAGTGATCTAAGTTAATATAAAAAAATATGAAAAATTATTTTGAACAACAAGTTTTCAGCTCTGCCATTAGAAAAAGATTTGGGAGAGCTGAAGGGGTAGGGAAAAACCCTTCAGAGAACAATATCCCCACTGAAAGAAAAAAAATAAAAGACCATTTTCTGCAATTTCAAGAACACAAAAGGTTCAATAATTAATAAACATATTGCAAAATAATACAGCCTTATCTACTTAGGTAATTATACACTGTAAGAATGCACTGTGTAAATGTGTGGTTTAACCCTTCCTTGTTGACCATGCCATTAACAAGGGTCAAGTATTGCTTGGTATGGAGCTATATTTTCCTTTTAACCTTCTTTTTGGTCTCAGGAACTGTACTTTGACCACCTTACAACACTACATAACAGCAATTTCCTCCTCTTCCTTCCAAAGGGTACATGTAATGAAGTAAGATCTAGTGGCATCCTCCTCTTACAACTGCTGCATACAAACATTTGACATAAAAAGAAGTACATCTTAAGTGTAATTAATAAAAGCATTAGTCTTATTTCATAGTATGCTAATGGCTTGCTTCAGATTGAAGAGTCATTACATTAACATTTAGTGGACTTTCCAGTAAAAAAATAAAGCAAAACAGGCCTGAATTTTCACTGTGTTCTGGCAAGTTATCAATTAGCATATGCACATAAAGAGTAATGGCTACACTACACTTCAAAAAAATATTTTTTTTCCTACTACTATTTTGTAGATTGATTACAGCAACACACTCTGGAGTACACAGCCTTTGCTTTAATTTTGTATTATCTTGAGTCACAGTACAAAAAAAGCCTTTCCTGTCCTCAAGCATCATAACTTTAATTCATTTCCAAATGGCAGCTACAACACTTGAAAACAAGCAGTGTTTGAAATGAGAGTCTCTCAAACATCCCATTTCTTAAGCAGAAGCTGATAGATTTGCTTTTTAGATATGTGCATGAACACACATCTGCATTTACTCGCCTTCCCTTTGCCAGAAATATCCACAAGCTAAAAAGGTGTCTCTTCCCTCATTTGTTTGTTGCTTTCATCAGCTGCACAGTGCTCTTGCTCCCACCTTTGGACACACGCAAATACACACCACCACTTCTGACTTTGAAGCACAGTAAGGCTGATGGAAACTCTTAAGCCTTAAAACAGACAGGCATCTTTCCAGATTAATGATGATACTGGGAAAGCAAGAGCTGGTTTACTTGACTCAGGCATGGCTGGATGTGTCTACCCCTCTTCTGGTGTCATCTGCTGATTACACCACCATAAAACTCTTTGTAAATCTCCACTATCATTCCCAGGTCCTGAGCTTTGTCAGACACGCGGAAAAAAATGGTTTGCTGTGCACATGGCAGCATAACCCAGAACCAGCTCTCACCTCCTCCTCAACCACAGCAGTGTTTCCTCAGTGGCTATCAGGCCTTGAAAATGTCCACAGGGAAGGGTGAAGGAAGAGATAAAAAGGGGAGAAAAGAGGACTAACTGAGGAGGAGGGAGAACACATGGTGGTGCAAGATCACCTCATACTGCAGCATCTTTGATCCACCTCAGATGCCTTCTCATGTCTGTGCCCCAGCCTGTGTCACTCTGAGCTCCTGAAACTGGGTGGCACAGCCACAGTGGGGAAGAGAAAGCTTCCAGTTAAATGGAAACCATTTATTCTTTAGAGAATCAATGCTGGGAAAAAAAAATTATTTTGTTTATGTATAAAAGTATACAGACATGTAGAAATATCTGCAATAACACCACTTCCTGAATTCCTTCCAACTTTTTCACTAATGGTTTTTAAGTTAAAATACCCCAAATACCATCACGGAAAGGTGGTTTTAAAATCTGTCAGCAACAATTTGAAAGTTGGTTTCTTGAAAATGTAAAGACTGTATTTAGGGATAGTACCTAATTCTGCAGACGCTGGGCCAACAATATTTGTATGCATTCTCACATTTTCCCACTGCATCTTTTAAACATTAAAAAAAAATTAAATTGAGACCTGGCAAATTTAGAAACCATTAAAGATCTTTAACAGACCATTCTATCTTATAAGATGCTTGACCCAGGAAAATAAACATGCTAAACAGGATGCTATTTTCAGATTGGTCACAAAATGCTTTGTATAATATTCCAACAAACTGAAAAATCACTTTTGAATTAATCTTAGAATCTGACATGAGAAGAGTTTGATTTGTTAGTTCCCATAAGTGGAATGTGGCTGTGGAAACCTGTGGGAGTTACAGAATCACAGAATCATAGAATTGTTAGGGTTGGAAGGGACCTTAAAGATGATCTAATTCCAATCCCCTGCCATACATCTCCCAGTAGACCAGGTTGCTCAGAGCCCCATCCAGCTTGGCCTTAGAAACTTTCAGGGATGGGGCTTCCACCACCTCTCTGGGCATCCTGTGCCAGTGTACCTGACATCCTAAAAAGGCCCTCAACATCATCCTCAAATGGGAGGAGAAGCAGCGTGTTCCACCATCATCCATCATCACCCTGAACATTATGGGCAGCGATCACAGAGCCCCCAGACAAGCCAGCCCCACAGATGCCCACTCAGACTGCAATCTTCTGGGACTGGAACAAGACTTATACACTCCGAAGCATACATTTATTACTCATTTCAGCATCCATGTGCATTCTTCTCACTTCATAATGGAAGATCTTTTCCTTGGCATAGTTTAGAAATTTAAAACGTCTAGAATTTTTATTCCTGAACTAAATTAAAATTAAGTCTTGCTATTTAGTAAGGTACTACATATTTGTCTAAACTCTGTAACTTCAGAGAAAATAAGTGGTCTTAAAAACTGGAAGTATCTCAAAAGCACAGCACAATTAACTAAGGAAAGCACTGAGTGAAGCTTGGGAACAGAGTGTAACAGAAAACTGATATTTCTATTACTGTTGAATGTTTATCTATTGTGGAATATTTATTAACTCACTTCTATTAAATCAGTTCACAGAAAACAAGTCCTATAATCAGCTTCCAGAGCTTCATGGCCATGTCAATAAAATGGAAGGACTACAGAACCCTCAGACATATTTCTGCAGCTGCTCACCAGCAATGATGTTTACACAGTGCTTTTGAGAGGCATCTACAACAGGATTGAGAGGCATTTTGCAACAGGACTTCTGGTCTGAATCTGACATTGGAGAAGTCCTCTTGAGATCAGCCCTATGCTGACCATCAGCTGCAAGGCAGAGGCATGCCCCAGTTCCTCCTGCCCTGAATGCATTTTGGATGCAAATCCTTCTTGTGGCATGCTGGCTGGATTTGCTACCGATATACAGAAACTACCAAACTCATCAGCTTCAAGCCCACCTCTACAGAAAGCCCAGAGTTTGCTCAGTGTCTACTTGAGTTGCTCATGAGTTGCCATACCCACACAGAAGCTGGAAGCAGCACAGCAATGCCAGACCTAAGCTACCAAGCACAAGGGGGTGGGCACAGGCAGAGATGCTGTTCGAATTATACTACTATGAAAAACAGTGGTCCTTTCCAACCTGGGACTTAGATTAATAATAAACAAGATTTGCTTTCCTTTTCGGCTTCCCACAAACAAAAACATTGACAATGAAATTCAAATGCAACTAAAACATCTAAGTTCTTTGCTATTTTACTTCAAATTCTGCTGAAACTTTGTCAAGACAGTTCATAGTTTCGAAGCTAATAGTGTTTGGCTTGTTTAGTTTAGGAAAAACAAGGCCTGGAAGAAAACACATTCACTGCTTTTAAACACAGCAGGGAATAAACACTTGAGAGAGCAGAGTTAGTTGAATTAAAGTTGACATGAAAAGGAAAACCACTGGTAAACAAATTTATAGAATGAGATCTGTGATATGCTGAAATATTGATCTGATTAAGAAAGGGAGAGCAAAAAAACCCCAGCTTCTTTTAGCATACAGCTTGATAAAAATGTATCTGTTAGAAACACATATCAGGGCACCAATGTTCACAGACAATTAATAGCAAAGCCACTTTGACATGTGTGTTCATTAGCAGAAAAATACGTCAAACTATACATGAAATGGTTTTTGCAACTCAACTGCCATCCCTCTTCTTCCCTGACAGGCATAAGATGCAAGATTTTGGGGTTTCTTTCTCTTGCTTCATTAAAAGTTTTCATACACTAATATTACTTCTGATTAGTCATCCACTGATTTGTGCTCTTCACGGTAATTTTTTTTTTGTAGGAACTTAAGTCTTATAACAATATTTAGAACAGCTGCAGTTAATGCTTGTGCTTTAGCCTTTTCATTTGGATAGGAGACATACAGACTCCCTGACTAAAAATATGGGATTTAATATAGTGCTTCTTCCAAAATAACTAAGTCAGAATGAAAAAAAAAAACAACAACCAAAACACTAAGTCAGTATGATCTCTGTAATAACACTTTTCATGGCAGCAGGAATAAGAGCTTCACAGACAAGACTGTGATTACAAAGAAGAGTAATGTCCTGCCCATCCTTTCATTCCATATTTCCATTTCCAGGCTTTGAAGACATGGATATTTCCCTACATGAAGATGTAGACAATTAAGAAGCATCTAAAAAGAGAGACTGAAGATGGAAGACTTCAGTGAAGAATTCAGATAGTCCATTCTGGCTGTCCTGACTCTGTTTCTTAAAGCTCTCACTTGCACTGTTTTGATTCTTCACTGAACATATGAGGAGAAACCAGGAAGTATGAGACTGCCCAAAGATGATGCAGATACACAGCCAATAGACAAACTCTTCAGCTTCTTGTTAATCAGTTTTGGTTGGTTGTTTGGGTTTTTTTTTTAAGTTTTCAACCAGCTAGGATCTGTGGTCTGCCTTAGAGTAAGGTGACATACGCACCAGTGCTGATGCAAGGCAGAGTTTGAGAAACGTGGGAGAACATTGAGATGGAGGGAGGCCATGACAACAGCAAATTGAATTGGATCAAACCCTTGTGCAGCTTAACTCATGTGCAGTATTTTGACAAATACCTTAAACTAGCCCAAGCTAGCCTGTCTTCTAGGAGACATCCTTCCTTTCTCTCAACTCATTTACAAGGTAAGAACTATGGTTAGTTTTCGAGAAGACCAGTTTTCCCAGTCTGGAATGGTATGACAGCTAGCACAAAAGAGGGGACAACACAAGGAGGGAAGAAGAGGCTTCCTTTGACAGTGATGCTAGTGTAAATTGACCACAAAAATAGGATCTTAAATAAATACAGTAAAAGCAAGAAAAAGTTTATACTTCACTACAGCCTTTGTCAAAAAGGATCACAGCATTAACAAGGCACTGAAGCACTGGAGACAATGGTAACAGTCACATTTTGTGGACTAATACAACCAATGTTGAACAGAGGGGTTTTAATAACCAGATTGACCATTTCACCTTTTTTCAGTTCTACTTTGTTATTATTATTTCATGTTTTGAAACCCAAAATATTCTAGGCTTAAGATCAAGAACCACTGTAGAAGGCACTGCAAGCAATATATGTTCCTCACTTTAAATAAGTTCTGGTACACATATTTGTATACTTCCTACAAGAAGTTCTCTTTTTTCGGTACGCAATACAATTTGGTAAATTAACTTTTCAAACTCTACAGTTTAAATGAAAAGTTCTTACAATCTTACATTTACTGTAACATTGTTACCTTGAATACAAATTAAAAATAAAAAAATTACATCAGGTCTTTGTCATGTCTAATTTTACAACTGGGCAAGCTGATTTCAGTTTTTATCAGCACAGTACTTAAAATAGAATTTATTTTGTCACATCTTCTGCTGTACTACTGTTCATTACCTCATTGCCTGCATGAAACCTTTTTTTTTTTTTTTTTATTAGCAATTAGGGAAAAAACATATAACTGCGAACATAGAAGTAATAATAATTTTGGCAATGTTACTTAGAAATTTAGACTTTGAAGAAACAGAAAGAAATTGTTTTTAAATTCAGATTATCTTTTAACAAAATCTCCATAAGCTAGAAACAAAAATGAGCTGTAGCAATACAAATAAAAGTTCATTGTGTGCAAATTGCTGTCCCCTCACAGGGATCAATACAGTTAATAATATAAGCCCCTGGAAGAGTACTGCTAAGCAGCTGAAAAAAGCATGAGATGTCACAGTCTAATTTTAGTTATTTCCCCTGTTTAAAGTTTATTTACCTACCTACCAGAGCAACTTAAAAAGGATTAAGTCAGAGATAATGCAAGGAGAAAAGGCAATATTTGAACCTGAACTACACCATAGTTCCATAAAGGAATTATGATAGACTTCTAGGTTTCCTAGGTTAGTTGTTTGGGTTATTGTTGGTTTGGTGGTTTTTTGTTTGTTTGCTTGTTTTGTTGTTGTTTGGGTTTCCTATGTTTGTTAGTTAAACACTCTCTCTACATGCCGTAAACATTTCTAACGTAACATTAAGCTGTGTGAACTCATCCTGAGTGCTCTGCGTGATATAAAAAAATTTATACTCACCTGTATGAGGTTTCTGGAAGCAAATCCCGGATAATGTAACTTGTGACATTTCCTACTGGAATGCTGATGTCACCCAGGTCAATGTTGTATGACATAATCTCAGATCCATTATTGCAGGGCTCTTCCCAGTTCAGTACAAGGCACACAGAGGGTGAGAGCTGACAGGCATCCCCACGCTCATCCTCCAGCACAGAGAATGCAGAGACTGCGTCAGGCACAGATGCGGGGATTTGGCAGGTTACCAGGTCGCTGTGAGGTCCAGCTCCTGCCTGGTTAACAGCCTATGTGTTAAAAAAATAATAATAATTAAAAAACCCCCATATTTTTACAGGATAGATATTCTGTTTCATGTGTCTATTGAGTCCATAATAATGAACTGTGGAGCTTGGAGGAGTCTTATGGGTTCTTCAGAGGATAAGAGCTGATCGCTTATTCTCTAAAGCTTGACTCATCCACCCCACCTATACTAGAGAAATTAATGCCTTTCCTTGTTACTCAGGAGTATCTCAGATAAATTGGAGAATATTTCTATTTTCCCCAATAGCTATTTAATCAAACTTAGCAGTAATCTTTTTATCAGCAGCAAACTTTGTTTAGTAAGGGAAAATGTCATGGCTATGCTTTGAGTGACAGGTGACATCAAATTATTCAGAAAACTGGCTACCCAAAACTGTTGAGCTGCCTTATATAAATACAGAGCACAACATCAGATACTTTATGCAAGCAGAGTACCCGAAACGTAAGGGGATGTGGCTTGATGAGAGATTCACTGGCTCCTAACTCAGGGAATGGATAGCTAATGTTTCCGATACACAGATACAGGACATCTCAGCATGGCATTAAGGTTATGACTCCCATTTCCCCCCAAAGTCACAAATCATTATCAAACCATCACATAGCTCAATATTTTCCACAAGACTGGAGAGCACTCAACTATCAAGCTTCTCATCTGGACTCAAAGGTCCAGGATCCCAGTGGAAAAAACTTTCAAAACCTGGACCAGTTCCACTCATTAATTACAGAGGCTGCTGTTTTTGCAAGCTAAACACAGTACTGTTGTATGGACCTGGGCTTTTATCAGATGATGGTCCGTCAGTTACAAATGCTGTTTGCATTGCACTGGAACAGTCTAGGAAACAACTAATGTTACCTCCTCAGGATTATGATAAGCTTCTGCACACACAGTCAGGGACATTTCTAGTCCACCCTGCTACTCCAAATACAGACAAAGATGCTCAGGCTTTTGTCCAATCAAGACTTGAAAAATTCCAAGCACAGCCCCTCTTGACCACTGTTACAAGCCTTACTTGCCTGCAAAGTGAAAACTTTGTTCTTTATATATTATCTAAATATTTCTATTTCAACTGCTGCGTGGAGCAAAACACCCCAGCATGCTGCTAGCCCAAAAGGAGAGTGTATTATGGTAGAAGCTGAGGTAAAGGAGGTCTGGAAGGTCTAGGTCCAGACCTTCAAAAGCAGCTTGGATATTGCCCAGCATTGTCCACCATCCACATATCATTTGCATTTGGAAAAGCAATCCCAGAGTCTCCCATCAGATAACAATTAATTAGAAAATCCATGCTTACAATGTTGCCAGTAGGACTATGATGGCAAGAAAAGGACACAAACAATTTTGTGATTTCTTATCTATGCTTAACTGTAGTGAATAACTTATTTCTGCTATGCATAATACAAACACAAAGCCGTCTTCTGTTTTTCCAGGAGGCATTTTGTTCAATTGAAAAAAAAGATATAAAGTTAGATTTGTCAGCCTTTTAAAAAGCCCTTCAAAACAAACCCTGCTCCAGGGACATCTTCTATTCAGTGAAGCACTCCTAGAGCTGTTAAAAGGGAGCCTTGTTTCGTGGTCTGCCAAGGGTGTTATTTGTCTCGCCTCTAACCCAGTGTTTAGCAATTTGTGTCTTGCCCCAAGCAATTTATTTTCAGTGGTGCTTTTAACTGCTTTATTGGACAATCTCATCATCATAACTTGATGGGAATTTCATGTGTTGCTTCTTAGATACCTCCCCCCACCCCGTCCACCCCAAAATGACACAATATTTCCCTGTGCAGAAGCCTCAATTGTTTTCAGGAATATACATTACAGGAAAAAGAATTTGAGCAACATTAAAGACAAATTGTCTGCCCTGCAGTTATATATGTCTGATTCCTCAGTTCTCTCTTTATTGAGTTACTGTAGACTGAGATAGCAATCTGTGTGTATATTAGAAGGCTGAGTACATGTGGTTTGGAGAATCTTTATTTTTAAATAGTAAAAGAAAGAATTTTCTCTCAAAGACAACAACAGATAAGGAGATCAACTCTTATTCTTGCCTATTTAAGAAAAAAAAAAGACTAAAATTTCTGGAACTATTCAACTTTCCTTCTTTGTCTGCTACACAAACTTTGGTTTTGGATTGGTTGGGGTGTTTTTTTTTGTTTGTTTGTTTTTTGGGTTTTTTTTTGTAATTGTTAAAATGTTCTAGTGTATCTAGAAATTCTCCTCCATATAATACACAGGTCAGATCTAGAGGATGAAGCCCTCTTGAAATAAATGTGTGGATCACGGATGAACTTCAAGAAAAAGTCTTAGTGCTGTTGTCCATTTCATTTAATTTCTGCCTATGGATTAAACAGTAAGGCCTCTGACATAGTCTCCCACAGCATTCTCCTGGAGAAACTGGTGAATCATGGTATAGACAAATACACTCTTCACTGGGTTAAAAACTGTCTGTCTGGCTGTTCCCAGAGAGTTGTGATAAATGGGGTGAAATCCAGCTGGCTGCTGGTCACCAATGGTGTCCCTCAGGGAACAGTTTTGGGGCAGTCTTGTTTGGCATCTTTATTGATGACTAGGATGTGGGAACTGAAAGCACCCTCAGAAAGTTTGCAGATGACACTACATTGTGGGGAAGTGTTGATCTGATTGAGGGCAGGAAGGCTCTTCAGAGGGATTTGGACAGGTTGGATCAATGGGCCAAGGCCAATTGTATGAGGTACAATAAGGCCAAGTGCCGGGTGCTGCATTTCAGTCACAACAACTGCCTGCAGAGCTACAGGCTTGGTGATGAGTGGCTGGAAAGCTGTCCAGCAGAAAATGACCTGGGGGTGCTGGTAGACAGCCAGCTGAACATGAGCCAGCAGTGTGCCCAGGTAGCCAAGAGGATCCTGGCTTGTATAAGGAATAGCATGGTCAGCAGGAGAAGGGAAGTTATTGTGCCCTTATACTCGGTCCCTATGAGGCCTCATCTCGAGTACTGTGTTCAGTTCTGGACCCCTCATTATAGGAAAGACATTGAGGTGCTGGAATGTGTCCACGCTGAGCTACCAAGCTTGTAAGGGGCTTAGAGAACAAGTCATATGAGGAGAGGCTGAGGGAGCTGGACACGTTTAGTTTGGAGGAGGCTGAGGGTATACCTCATTGCGCTCTACAACTACCTGAAAGGAGTTGTAGAGAGGTGGATGTTGGCCTCTTCTCCTTAATTACTGATGACAGAACCAGGGGAAACAGTCTGAAGTTGCAGCAGGGGAGGTTTAGATTAGATATTAGGAATAAATTCTTTACAGAGAGAGTGGTGAGGCACTGGAACAGCTTGCCTAGGGAGGTGTTTGAATCACCAACCCTGGAGGCATTTAAGAAAGGATTGACAAGGTGCTTCAGGACATGCTCTAAGAGCAGGAATGTAGAGGACTGTGTTTGATGTGGTGTTTTGGTTGTTTTTAAAAATTTTTTTAAGGTATGGTTGGACTCTGTGATCTAGGAGGTCTTTTCTAACCATAATTATTCTGTGATGCTGTAAATGACACTGGCTGTTAAAAACAGAGTAGATCTGTGCACCATTTTTGTGGTAGGTAATTTAAAATGGACACCCAGTTGAACTCAAAGATGCTACAGAGCCAGCTGTTTCCATTTTTAACAAGAAAACCTCTTTGAGGTCCCCACCACTCCCCGCAGAAGTGGTTCCTGGGACTCCTCCCTGCCCAGCAGATGCTGAATGTGCAAAGAAGAGGCACCTTCTGGCACCCCCTTCCAAGCCACTCTCACACACGCTCTTTCAATTCGCCTTCCCCAGTGGTGCCAGTGCAAGGGATATGACCAGCAATGACCAAGGCAGAAAATACAGTTGAGCGTACAGAGGTGTAGGCCCTAGCTCCTGGCTGCTGGCCAGTTGCTCAAAAGCTGCTTCATAAGGAAAAAAAAAAAATTAAAAAATTAAAAACCCCTAAATGTTGCCTTTGAGAAAAAAAAAATACAAGGAGGAAACACTCAACAGAAGCATGTTGTCCTTGATCAAAGAAATGATGCTGGGTGGTCCACACACTGCCAGCTGAGTGGGTACATGAACTTTTCGTTGGATTACTAGTGGCATTCTGTCTTCACAAACAAATAAATCTTGTGGAAGAGTACCTTGGGTAAAAATGTTTTTACTTCACTCCTACTTATTTTCCATTTATTTTTCAGTACACATTTCAGTTCTCACATAAAGGAGAAAAAACATTGTATTTTAATTTTCATATATATAAGAAATATATTTTAATAGCTACTTTTTACTGAAAATAATAGGAGATAAAGATATCAAAGAAAAATAAATCGTAGAGACTCCATAAGAGATCCAACCTTACAAATCTAAAGACAAAATGGTAAAAATGAGGACTCATTTTCTGGCACCTACCATCTGCTATATACACAGAAATCCATTCAGCTGGTTTGATCTTCTTGAAAAATGGAACAGATGATGGAGTTTATTATTTAAACTATTGGAATATTCAACATCCAGTTAGGAGGCAGATGTTATTTACACCTCATTACCAAGAAAAAAATAATTAAAAAAATTATCTCAAACATTACCATGATGATTTAATATCAGGATTATTCACCAAAATAAACCACACAATACACAAGAGCAATTTTTGAGAGCTACAAGTTATACAAACTCCCTTGATCGTCACTGAACTGTGCAGAATTTCAATTTTTCAGTTATACAGCAACAGTATTTAAAATAAAAGTACATTCCTTCTGACTAACAGAGCACGTAACTTCACAGTGGCTAATAAAAAGAGAAACACAGTGGAAGAAACTCTGTTTACTTCATAGACACCAACGCACACAAAACCTGATCGCTTCCATACCTGTAGCCTACAGCAGTAATGTGCGGCCGCTGACAAGTCACCTATTTCAAAACTGGTATCGGTGCCATTATACACAAGATGTAGAGATTCCTCATCTTCTCCCCACTCCAATCTGTATTCAGAGATGTCAGCACCAGAACATTCAGGACTCTGCAACGCAAATATTTATGAGTTGAAAGGAGCACTTAAGATGCCTGTGGTTCACTAGGTAAAGAATAAAGTACATGGAAAAAAACCCCAAACTCTTATTTTCAAATTAGTAGACTATTACTGCTGCAAATGGAAATATGCTGAATTAGGGTTCCCTAATAGGATACTGGAACAGTCCAATTCTGCACAAAAATGACCTGATAGAAATTCATAGAAATGAGAAAGTGTGTGCAGCTACTTTGCTTTTCATCAGGACACTCAGGAATAAATTGTCTCTCCTCTGGCTTGGCAGAAGCACAACCACAGAGAACACAAAAAAGCATCACTCTAACATAGTCTGGTCTACTGATCAAAACACAGCTCTGGAAAAGCTGCCCTTCAAGCATGAAGTAGTTACTCATGTTACTGAGAACAGAACAACCTCAACAAGTGAGAAGCTCATCTGAGGTTTTCAGTGAAAGTCACCCATCAAGCTAATGGTCCCAGTAGTGTGGACTTGGGCATGTTAATGTCCACAAAAAGACTCCTAGGGAATCCATATGTCCTTAGCAAACACTTTATCATCCTGAAGTTTAGGGAAACATAGAATAAATACCTGAATTTGATGGAGGTGAGCTAGTGCAGGCCTAACAGCACAGTTCCCAAAACAAAGTATTTTGTATTGTTACCAGAATTACCTAGAGCTGTACCAGATGAGTGGAAGCAGTACAGGTAATCACTGCTCTGTGTGCACCAGTGTGGTCTAGGGTATGACAAAGACTTTGTAATTACACCATGCAAGGTGTAACTTCTGGCTGAAGGATAGAGAGCATTGTTGCACACCACAGCGAATACCCTGCACGTGGGCTGTAGTATCGTGGAATCACAGAATGGTTTGGGTTGGAAGGGACCTTAAAGATCATCTAGCTCCAACCTCCCTGCTGTAGGCAGGGACATATCCCACTAGACAAGGTTGCTAAAGGCCCATCCAACCTGGCCATGAATAATTCCAGGGAGAGGACACCCACAACTTCTCCGGGTAACCTGTGCCAGTGTCTCACCACTCTCACAGTGAAGAATTTCTTCCTAATTCATAATGTTTATCTCCCCTCTTTCAATTTAAAGCTATTACCAGTTATGCTATCACTACAGGTGCTTGTAAAAAGCCCCTCCCTAGATTTCTTGTAGGCCCCCTTCAGATACTGGAAGGCTGCAATAAGGTCTTCCTTGAGCTTTTTCTGCTTCAGGCTGAACAACTCCAACTCTTTGCCTGTCATCATAGAAGAGGTGCTCCACCCATCTGACAATCACTGTGGTCCTCCTCTGGACCCACTCCAACAGGTTCATGTCGGAGGGAGCTTTCGGAACTGCTAAGCGTTTTCAAACAATGTTTTAAAATGGCTGAGACTAGGCACCACACTGTGTTATCTAGATAGACAAAAAAACCTCACAGTCCTCTGCAGTTTTTCTATCATGTTCGTATCAGCCAAAGGAACCCAATAGACTCTAAGAAAATATGACCATTGCAGACTACACTACTTCCACAGCTTCATTTTTAGCTAGAATAAACAAATACAACCTGCATGTAAAAACAGGGACTACCAGAAACACTGCTGCATTCGTTCATGGTTGAGGAGAGCAAACACCCTTCCATACACTCATTTAAAACCTGATATTTAAAAGTCTAGTGCGACTTCTAGCTTAGCTTTGCAAAATCTTGCAAGAAATACTAACAAATATCTCCAAACTGCACCAAATGCATCTGTTTCGTTGCAAAAAGAAACCCAGACTAAGTCTGTATCTAAACATGACGTTAGCACAATCAAATTATTTGATCAGCTTGTTAAAGTTAGTAACTTCTTTGTCATCAAGGGCATCCTTTTATGGAGGGACATGATAAACATGGGCATGGAACAACCTGATGCAGGGCAAGGTTTTCAAAGAAAATCTGTGCCAGAACTAGAGCCCCACTGGTCCATATCCCAATGTTATTTATGACAACACCCTTGCCTTGTTGTCTGAATTACTTTTCCCTGCTGCCCGCCCCCACCCAGATGTCATCAAGGAACTCTTCAGCATTTAAGCCACAACTTAAAATTCTAGGAGTCCAATGTCTAAGATGCTGGAGACTGGATAATGAACATACACAAACTGAAACAAAAGTAAATATTTGGGGAAGAGACAAACAATTTTAGAGAAAAAAACCCACCCAAACCTACATTAAACCATCTGTGCAGCCTTATTTTATATCAGAGACTACAGCTTCAGCCAAAATCAAATACTTGCCTCCACAATTCCACTCCTGGACATGCTGACATGCTAAATACCTACAGAAAGCACTTCTACCCACCCAGCACTCTCTCATCTGACACCACTGGAGGAAGTCTCATGTCTGAGTCCTGGTCTGGATGACTCATGCTCAACTTTATTCATTTTTTTAAAAAGAAAAGCATTAAAAAAAACCAACTCTACACCAGAGGAGTTCCTGCAAATGGTTTTCTTGGGGAAAAAAACAAAAAACAGTGCACAGCTCTCAAGCTAGCTTTCATGTTCTGAGGTGCTATATTAGTTTGGATAAGCAAAATGGAAATTCAGCAGGGTATTGAACTTACCTCCCAGCCTACAAGAATACATGTGTCAGACAGAAAGGAGAGGGAAGGTGCTCTGCACTGGCCAGGCGGGCCTGCTGCCGTGGTGACTTCTGTAGCTTCCGAATATGGCCCGTACTGGAGGGGAACAAGGTGTCTGTACATTAATATATAAGTATACACCTGTCTCATATTCACAGAATTCTAGACTGGTGAGCATTGGAAGGGACTTCTGGAGATAATCTCACCCAAACCCCTTTGCTAAAGCAGGGTCATCAGTGAAGGTTGCCCAGAATTTTACATTTTTGTGGGTTTTGAATCTCCCCAGAGAAGGAGACTCAACAATGTCTCTGGGCAGCCTAGTCCAGGCTCTGGTACCCTCAAAGGACAGAATTTTTTCCTTAGGTTTAGGTGGACCTTTCTGTATTCTAGTTTGTGGCCGTTGCCCCTTGTCAAAAAAAGAGACTGTCCCCATTCTTCAAAGGCTTTCCAAGAACAGAACACAATTTTTCCAATGCAATAAGCTTCCCGAAAGACAGTGGGCTGCCAACACTCGGCACCAAATACTACAGTGCAGCAGAAAAGCACATGAACAACTGCCACGTTCAGATGTCAGGTAAGCTCAGGTACGAGCAGACAGCATGTACATCCTCCCACGCGGTGGTGAGTGCTTGTGAAAGCCTAAGTCACCTCCAACTGACCCAGAAGTGAGAAGGTGCACTCAGCAATGGAGTAACTGAGGAATGCTTTGTGTCCCCCCACCTTACCTTAAAATAATGTGTTTGCATGTCTGTGACATAGCCTCCTGTAACTGCTTTCTTGTGGATATAAGGAACAGCAGAATACAGTAAAGCACCTACTGGAGTCCTAATACAACTTATTTTTTATAAAATGTCTGCCATGTGTTAATTATAAAAGAACAGCATGTGATGGAGCCCCAGCCTGGGTTCAATGTGCAAGGGCTCGCTGACTGCGTGCCTGGTATGGCTTAGATCCACAGGCAGCTATGCCAATGCTCAGACAACTTCTGAGTCCTTGCTAGGAGAGTAATTTAAATGCATATTAGCAAAAGAAAAGGCAATTTTCAAGACCCTGGAGAACTGGCTTCAGCCAGCATCGCAAGGACAGCAGAGAGATAACAGTGGAAATGTTCTTTCTGAGGGTTCTCGAATGAGATAAAGTTCAGTCAGTACATCCCCAAGCTAATTAGAAATTATTATCCAGAACCAAGGAACTTCACTGGAAGCAATTGGAGGAAATCCACTGATACTTACTTATTTTGGAATGCAATACTAGTAAGCATGAAAAAAACCAAACAAAACCACAAAAAACGAGCCACTACAAAGACTGAAAAATACTGCAATTATCAATTCCAGAAAACCTCTCAACAGATGTGTTAGTCTCTCTGCTACTGAGAAAGGCTAGCACTTACCACTTGTTTCAATTACAAAGAATGCAAAGTTTAAAAAAAAAAGTCTAATTTATTGACTTCTGCTGTTTTCTTTACCTAAGGGGAGGAAGAAGGGTGTTTGCATCTTATACAGAACAACTTCATTCACTTTGCACCTGGTGAAGAAGTCCATCCACACCAAAACCAGCCCCCTCATCTAACAAGGCATATCCAAAGCTACAAAGTAGTCAGTGGCTTTCCTTCCAGGATGAAAATCCAATCTCACCATGTGTATTTCATTATTTTTTTCACAAACATAAAATAGTGGATATTCTTAAGACAAAATAGCTTTAACAGCCTTGCATATTGTTAAAATTTAACAGAACTTCTCCCTCTAAGTGAATTAACTTCAAACCTTTGTGTTACGTTTGTCATCAATAACAATGTACAATACATATGTACTATTGCTGGGACTACCTTTATAAAGGCCCTTGGAAAGTTGCTCTCACAAAGGAAAGCAGAACAAACCCAAACCTCACTGGTCAACAAGATCTTTCATCAGACAGAATTTTGGATGTATTTGGGAAGCCGCATCTTCCAAGGAAACCATGTTAAGAAAAAAAAAATAAATCAAAGATGGAGCTTGTAATTTTTTTAAATAACAGAAAGAAATGACTAAAAATGCAAACTTTCCTCAAAAATGTGTCTGTACCTAAGTGACATTTGAGTGAATGCTTTTAGATAAGTAAGATTTCAAGGAAAAAGAAGAAATGCAGTGGAAGGAGAATGAGCAGATTCTTCCTTGTAAACACACATAACTTTAAGCAGGCATTCTGCACATTTTGGTGCAGCTGATTTTGACCAGTCAAATCATATGAGCAGGATTCAAAACTGCAGCTCTTAATTCCCAAGAAGTTCCTTTACACACTTCTCACTTTGTTCTCTTTTGCCCATCTGCCCTTCCCCCTTCTGAGCCCCAGCACCAGGTCAATCACTTTCTGGAAGGGCCCACCCCAGGCACAGTACCACCTGCAGTGAGAAGCCAACGCATACCCCAGTGGGCTGCACATACCCCACCGTCATTCCGAGCTCGCACTCTGAACCGGTACGTTGCTCCAGGAAGAAGGTTGCCGATGGTACACTCCAGGTCAGGACCATGATACACTTCTGAAACAACCTCTTCAGGTTCTGTCATTTCTACACTGTACTCTGAGATAGGACAGCCACTTTCTGATGGAGGGGCATCTAGGGGGGAAAAAAGATAGATATAATTAATTAATAACATAAGGGAATATGCCAGGAAGCTTAATTTTTTACTTCACATACTACAGATATATATACACACAGACACACAGCTATCAGCAGTGATGTTCCTCTTCAACAGATGCCTTACCTGCACTATCTCGTCCATCAGCATAATTTAAATTTTTAAAGCAAATAAATAAAATCACTCTTAGTGCTAAATATTCACCAGGTCATGGAAGAGCAGCAGTACCACCAAGGTCATGACCTGTCACCCTGGGAAGCTGAGTCTGATGCCAGGAGGTGACAAACTACTTTTTAAGCAGAACACAGTGACTACAATCCTCTTCTGAGGACACATGAAAAAAAAGTTACTCTGCTTCCTTCCCAGTGAGGCAGGTATAGAAAGCTGTATGAAGAATGGGACAAAAACACCTTTTCTGGGACAGAAAGAAATCAGGAGGCACATGGTGGCTTGTCTAACCCAATCTCGGCTGCTGGCTATGCTTGGACACAGGCTGAGGAGGGTGATGTATGGTCCAAAACTACTACTTACACATATTCTTCTGGCAAAGACTCATTAACACCCAATAAAATCAAAATAACCACCATTCTCCAAATGTATTAGTCACATTGCTAATATTTATGAGATTCTAAATCTTTGTACAATTATCTAAATGATCAATGAGTAATAGCTTTTTGTGAAACTGAGTTTTTTTCTGTGCCTGTTTTGTTGTAGGCACCTGTTTTTTTCCACCCCATGAAAACAACATATTTGACAATGTTTGCATGTCATATTACAAGCCACTACCCATAGAATGAACTTGCCCTGAGTTCTGAAAAGCAGTGATCCACCATGCCCCGGGGGTCCAGTTGTCCAAGAAACAACATGGTCTCTTGAAAGCACAGGTTAATTTTTATACTGGTGTTGAGATAATTTACCAGTTAGGAATAGTACTGCTCTAGAATTTACCTTAATGAATGATGCCAGAAAGAATCTGGGTGCTGTAAGAGTATCAGAATTAAAAAATAAAAAAATCTGTATAGTGGCATGTTCCTTGAATTTTGAAAGATGGGCAAACTTTTTTTGACAGTTTAGTGTCATGCCCATGGTCCTAGTCTTTTGGAAAATTACAGATGTCCAAGGGATTGTGTGTGTTACACTGTGGAATGAGGTTTAAATGCCACCCAAAATCTTCAATATGCTCTAACTCAATTTTCTGAGAGAAGTCCTGTATTAGAAGTAGCAAAATGTTTCTGCTAAGTGAATACTGAAGAAGAATAAAAAAGATCTTCAATCACATGACGTTTTTGCAATGAAAGGATGGATCCTCTCACATAATTGACACTTTATAATAAGTCCTGACATAGAGACAGGTCTTAACTAAAATGAAACTGGGAGCACAGTATGAGGCCTAAAGGACAGCTGGAGGACAGCTAAGTTCAGAAACCCATTACAGAACCACATCAGTCAAGCAGAAGTTGCACTTCTGATTTGCACAGACGTCACCAGACCTTACTTTGTGCCTCCCAGAGAAGAGAACACTCTGCAATTTACCAGCCATCAAGCTCAAAGCTAATCAGCAGTGAGATGCTCCCATGGCTTACCCCATTGTAGCTGTACTTCTTTGTGCTTTGGCTTCGCCAAAACTCTTGGTGGCCGGCAGTGACCTGGTGCTACACTTAGTGTACGGACAGGTAAACTTTCAGAACACTGGAATAGAACAGAAGCTTAAATCAGATTTCTGATACAATTACTGCCTGTGAAGTGAGGCATGATTAGGAAGCAGCACATGAAGTTATTTTCTACAACAGCCACTTAATAGATATTTATATAAACATCAAAGATAGCATCTCCTATCAAGTATATTACTCACAATTGCAATTAATAGAGTTCTTTTATTAGCATATTCAAAACTGTAGCACTGGAAACTTTGATAGCTAATGTGGAGTTCTCTAGTTTAATTTTCCTTATCAAAGGCTAAAATATTCAGCCATAAAATTAAATTGATTTTAATTCAAAGAAGGGAATGAGATTAATCAGTGGCCTGAAAATGGAACCCAAAGATTTAAAGGAGAATTCAGCCACATGAAAAGTAATTAATTGCTACAATGAACTACCCCCTAGTGAAGCTCCAGTCACCAGCTTTGGTCAGTACAGGTTCACGTCCATGAGAGCCTGTGGCTTTTCTCAAGCAAGTGGCCCAATCAGATTTCTAGCCTAAGCATAAACATCTACAGATTGCTTTTATTTCCTCAAAACCAATCTCAATTGCTATTTGTCCCCCCCAAAAAAAATCAGGTACATACAGAACTCTTCTAAAATTAATCAACTTACAACATAAGATGAAATGCAATCCATGTAGCTTTGCTGTGCTACAGGAAACACATTCAACCTTCTTCTTAAAGCAGATATCTCTTATTAAAAATAGGAGATAAAGATCAGAAAAACACAACCCCAATAGTCATTATTGTTAAATAATTGTTAAATACTACTTACCTGACTGTGTCCGCCAGTGCTGATACAGCATGCCCGGAGTTTATACAAAGTGCCTGGTTTCAAGTGAGTACAGGTATATTCTGTAGCTGAGCCACTATACGCCACTTCCCACTGGTTTGCTAAAAAAAAAAAAAATAATTAAAAAAATATATTTTAGTTTAGAGAAGTATAATACAAGAAGTTTACTAGTTTCCAAAAGGAAAGAAAATTCCTAATGTGGTCTTTCACAAATTATATACTTCAAGGAAATAATTAATGCTAAAATTGCTATGAATATTATTACTACTTAAAGACATATATATACATAGAGACACATACAAATGTATATATATTTATGTGCAAATATAAGTATTTCCAAACTAAATTAAAAATATCAACTCAAACAGTAGGTTCAGCCCTATAAACTAAAATCCAACCATTCTTGGAGAAAAAGAGCTTACTTATAAAAAACCTTCCCCAAAAAACAACTTAAACTCTGTCAGGACCCCTGTAAGTAACTAACTCAGCTTTTGATCAAATCTGCAGCATTAATGCATTCATTATAATAACAGTAATAGCCCAAAGAGTCACTATTTCTTTATAATAGACATAATAGACTGAAATGGAAACAATTTGTTTCAAACAAAGGTAAAACAATTTACCTTCCAGACTTCCTTGAGAAATCTCTAATAGATACTTCAGGATTTCTGAACCACCATTATCCTGTGGAGGATCTGTAAAAAACAAGGCAAGTTGCTAGTAAATCAAAATTAGGAGTGAAATGTAACAAAAAGTTCACAGAACATGTTTTAGATTCTGCTCCTGCTCCTTCACAGACTTCTCCCCAACTAACCACACCAAGAATTTGTAGCAGAAGTGGGTAGGGATGTTGGTTTTCAGTGTAGGCCAGAAAAAGCTACAAACAGCATGTCTGGAAAAAGCACTGAAAGATCAGTATGGAGGCTTGCCCCAGAGATGAAGGGAGCTGATGGAATGACGCTGCAACTGCAGTGAGACATGAAATTTGAGGTAAAAAGCTTGAAGATGCACTTGAGTGCAAGTTAGTCAATAAAAACAAGCAACATTTTTTGATTCTGAAAACAGAAGACCCTCTAAGTTTCTCTTAAAATATTAAAAAATTAAGTAGGCAAGCTTTCCAAACACATTCAACTTTGTACTGAGAAGCAGCATGAAAACTAAGTTCTAAGATATATTTACATAATTTTATTTTAATTTATTATGACCCAAAAAAATCTTTACTCTGACAAATCAGACTGCCTTACCCCACTTCACACTGAAGCCATGAGATGTTATTGGTCCCTTAATAATAGGTCTGGTTGGAGGTCCTGGCCTGTCTGGGCTTGTTGTACAGACCAACACTTCACTGGGAGAACTCTTTCCTTCCATGTTAGAAGCAAACAGCTGAAATAGAACCACAACAAATTTACCATTGTTTACTGTAACTGCTTTTCTGATGGTTCCATACAAGACTACTGTGAAGCCTGTCACATCCCAACAAGGTGTGTGGGATTCTAATAATCGACATTAGATTGTCATGTTTCTTCTTGACAAATCACATTGATTTTCCTCTCCCTCCAGTAGCAACAGATCATAACATGCTTAAGATAAGAGCACTGCTCTTTCTTCCTTTAAAAAAGTTACATGGTAACTTGCAGTTATTTACTCAGAATAAAATAATGATAATTACTGTGCTATTTTTGTTTTGGAGACATTTCAAACTGCTATTTAAAACAAATTAATTCAGTGTATTAGGGATCACACAATTAAAAACTTAAGTAGCGTGACACGCAAACAAACCATTTAATCTACCACCACTGAAATGAGCACGATGCACAGGGAAGAAAATTTTCTCAGCCAAATCCTTCATCCCTACCCAAGAGCACCTTCTGATGACTTAAGGAAGAAGGCTGCTAAGCTAAGAGATAGACGAGGACCTGGTCAGGAGACTGAGCAGATAAGGATCGTACAAGAAACCCCAAATGAAGATGCTGAGAGGTCTGTTAGCTCATGCTAGTCTCTGGGACAGAGATCTGCTGCCAAGGAAGTAAGAAAATCTGCATTATAATTGCTAATTGTAAATATAAGTTAGCAGGAACATTTTCACTTGGGAAACTGATACTCTCAGGAGCAGTCATTTCTATCCTCTCAACACAAAGCATTTGCAAAATTATTTGCAATTTTTAATGTTTAATTTGAAAGCAGAGCAGCAGAGGAGCACCAAGTTCTTTACCCTCAGACAGCCACAGCAGCTTTTACAAGGCTAATCTCAAAGGCACCATCTCTGAGCGACACTGCAATAGCTTTCTGATTCTTTGTGTAGTTCTTCATGCAACTTCACATTCCCACAAAGGAATATGTGCTAAGTTGTTTTTAAGGATTTAAATGAGTCTTTGGGTAAGGTTTTCTTTTTTGTTGTTGATCCTGAATATATTAAGATCTACAGACACCAAATTTTTTAGCATCAACAAAGTTATGGCATCCTCCTCTTCCACTGACATTTACAAATTAAATGAAGCTGCTTCCAGATTTCAGTTTGGCACCATGGAAGCACAGCAGCTGTTGGGTTTGCAATAGGCATCTCGCCATCTCCGGAGGGACCCAGTGCTCTGGACAGCGTGACCCAATGCCACCTTGCAGAACTGTGCCTGGCTGCCAGCTTTGCTGAGCTGTTACAGTAGAGAGCCTGGCCATGGGGACAGATGGATGGACAGCTTGGCTGCATGGCAGCCCTTCTGGTAAAAACTGCACTGTCTTCTCCTCAATAGCAGCACCCAGCACTTAGAAACATTAAGGCTGGAAAAGACCTCCAAGATAATCAAGTCCAATGTTCTACCCCACACCTCTGTGACCACTAGATCATGTCCCAAATTGCTACATCCACCTGTTTTTTGAACACTTCCAGGGATGGTGACTCCACTGCTTCCATGCTTAATTGCTCCATTAGTAAATAAATTCTTCCTAATATCTAATCCAATCTTCCCCTAGCACAACTTGTGGTTATTTCCTCTTGTCCTGTTCTTAGTTACTAGGGAGAAGAGGCCAATAGCAGCCACACTACAACCTCCTTTCAGGTAGGTGTAGAGGGCAATAAGGTCTCCTCTCAGCATCCTCTTTAGCCTAAACAATCCCAGCTCCCTCAGCCTCTCCTTATAAGACATGTTCTCCAATTCCCTCACCAGATTTGTGGTCCTCCTCTGTACCCACTCCAGCACCTCAATGTCTTTCTTATGCTGTGGTGCCCAAAACTGGGCACAGGACTCGAGGTGCAGTCTCAACGGTGCTGAGTACAGGAGCACTATCACTTCTCCCTATTCCTGGCCATGCCATTTCTGATAAAGGTCAGGATGCTTTTGGCCTTCCTGGCCACATGAGCACATGTTGTCTCACCTTCAGCCAGCTGTCAATCCCCAGGTCCTTTTCTGCCAGGCAGATTTCCAGCCACTCTTCCAAGTCTTTAGCATTGCCTGAGGTTGTTGTGACTGAAGTGCAAGACCCAGAATTTGGCCTTGTTAAACAAACCTCATACAATTGGCCTTAGTCCATTGATCCAACCTGTCCAGATCTCTCTGTGTTGTGCTGGATGGCTTCAGCAGCAGTGAGGCAGACAACTCAACTTTGTGTTTGCAAAAAGACTTCAGAGAATCTCTCTTGAGGGGTATTTAGGAGCACCCACAGAGCAGGTGATACCAGCACCTGCTAAGCAGATGAGCTCCAAAAATAGGCACATGTACATATTGGATAGAAAAGCTTCAACTTCTGAACATCAGGGGAAGACAGGCCCCTGAGCTGGGGAGGGAGGCTTACAGCACATGTTCTGTTGTGTAGAAATGATCACAGATCAGATTTTTGGGTAGCAGTGCAGCCAACTATAATCATCTCATGCCCTGAGTCACACTTAACAACATTGTACCTGACAGAATATGGTACCGAGAACTATGCTCATTTCAAAAGGGCTGAGCAATGAGCATATCCTCTGTGCTAAAAGTAAAAACATAATGAACAGTATCATTTGCTAAGTCACAGTGTAAATTGGTATTTGATTATTCAGCTTTTGAGGTAGTACTAAAGCATCCCCACAGTGCCTGGAAAAAAGGAAGCACAGAAAACACTATACAATGACAAGAGGAAAAAGATTTTACCCTGAATTTGTACTGTGTGCTTCTTCTCAGATTCTTCACAGTACAGGCTTGCTCCTCTCCAGTGTACTTGGGGTGAAACACACTATCCTAGAAAAAACAAACCCAAAAAAAGTGCTTTAACTGAGGAGTCTGACAAAGGGCTTTTGGTACTGTACTCTGTAGCTGGAACATGTTATAGCAGAGGGGCTTTACAGTCAAGTGCTTTTTAAAATTATTACTTTTATCTGCAAGGCCACAATAATTTTCCTTCTAGAAAAATGTTGCAACAGACCTCAATGATACAATTTTGCTGTAAAATAAGCACAAACCCAATCATGACAGTTTAAAGAAACAGAAATGATAGATGACAGAACACAAGCATACACCATTGCAGCAAGGAGGATGCAACAGACTTTACTGTTTAAGGACAAGCTGCCCTATACCTTATAGACTTCTGTGAAGCTCTGTGCAATAATCACAGAAGACAATACAGATTTTTAGCTATGGATCCATAATTCCGCAGTGGAATAGAACAAATCCCAAAGCTCCTTCCTGCCAAGTGACTGATGCTCCTAAAAGACCCTCCAAAGCAGCAATCCACAACCTTCTCAGTGATCTTGAATTAGTAAGTGAAAACTCAGCCTAAGTCATGCAGTACACTTCACAGTAACACAATACTTACATTATCTTCTTCTTGAATTTCCAGGGTGTAGGAAATCACTTCCTCTGGTGTGCATCCTTCTACTTTATTCCACTGCAACGCAATCCACGTAACACCAGCTCGAACAAGCCTTGGTGCAGAAGGGGTCTGAGGAATATTACCTGCAGTGTAACATACCACCTCCTGGCTGTACCCACTGCAAAGAGACAGAAGGAAGAGAGGGGAATATTAAAAACTGAACTAAAAAAGCCTCAAACCTCAATGTATTTAGAGAAATATTCCACATTTGCAAGAAATCTAGACGATGTTAAAATTGCCCAAGTGGAAAAGATAAGCACCCGGTTAGGAAATGCCAAAACTAAAAACACTGGGAGAGAAAAAAGCGCAAGATTATGTGTTGTCACAGACATTTTTATAGATCTAATTGCAAAAATATCGGGAAAAAAAGAATTATTTCCTTGGCTAAAAATATTAGCTTACTACTAAGTGTGAAGTAGAGGAAAATCTCATTTAACAAAGAAGAAGTAAAACTTACAAAATAAAGCCCCATTTGTTCAACTTTTAGATGTTGAATTGGAGATGCAGTTTCCACCTTTTATAAACCCAGAAAGCAACTTCCATTTAACTTACACCTCTGAAAACTGAGTGCTTCATCAAGTTTCAAACATCCCCCTCCAAAGAAAGCAGAGAAAATTTATCCAGTCATGACCATAGATGCTCAGCATCACATAGGAGCTGTTTGGTGCAGACACAGCTACCTTCCAAAAGTCCAGGCTGGCTCTACTTCTCTCTAAATTTCCCTGCCCAAACTTCTTGACATTTTAAGTTGAGCATAAAGTTGGGGTTTTTTTTTGCACAGTTCTGGTTGTAACCAGGAAGAACATCCCATCCACAGCAGAGGAAAACTCTCATCTTGTCTAAATCCCAGCACACAATACCTTGAAATGTAATTAGCATTTGTGCTGAGCAAGTGTAGGTAGAGTTCTCTTACAGCCTCATGAAGAATATATTATGTGCAACAGAAATTGGAGAGCAAAGTTTAAAGCACACAGATTTCTGTGAATTTTTGGAGGACATCATCAGGGTCCTCAACTGAAAGTTATGTTCCTGACCTTTTCAAATTTCTATTTCCAAGGTGCAAATGTATTTTGTTCCTTAAAGTCACTACATGAATTTAATACACACAAAATGCCATGTCCTTTTCCTGAGTCTTCTCAAAATCAGCATTTGTTGAAATATTCTTAAATATTAAAAAAAAAAAAAAGTTAAAAAAAATCCAACCGTAACTAGAACCTGGAAACAATGAAAATTATTTTAAACAGTAAATCTACAGGCCTTAAAACTAACCAAAATAATCTTATGACACAAAGTGTTAGGTGACATTATCAAGTCATAATTCTGAGTGCTGTCTATAAAAATAAGTCATGTGCTGTTGCTGTTTATCTTAGAGATTAACATAGAGCAACTGTCCACAAATATAGATCTTAGTTCAATCACTCAATAGCTTGAGGGGGAAAAAAAAAAAAAAAAGCAGAACTTAAAAAAAAAAGAGGTGCGGGGGAAGAGTTGAAGCATATTTGTAAAATGTGAATTAGGCAAAGAAAGAGATGCCCAAACTGAGAACTTCACACAAAACTGGCAGTCCCCTTACAGTTGCACTCAGTAGCTCCAGCTCTAGCATCTCAGGAGTGAAACTGAAGCTGAAAAGAATGGTAGGGTGGGTAGAAGATGTTTTTAGTACTGTTTTTATTTCTTGCTATCCCACTATTATTAATTGGCAATAAATAAAATTCATATTCCCCAAGTTCAGTCTGTTTTGCCCGTTATGTTAATTGGTTAATGATCTCCCTGTCCTTATTCTGACCCTGGATATTTTAATTTTATTTTCTTCCCATCTTCCTGAGGAGATGGAGAGATAGAATAGCTTGGTGGGCAGCTGGCAGTCAGAGAGGGTCAATGCATTGCAATGAGCTCAGTTCTGCTAGGAGAGAATCTTCTGTTAAATATGAAATAATTTACAACCTCCCAGACTATAACTGCCACTATGGTTCTCTTTTTGCCTACACGAAACATGTGAACTATGTCTCGCATGTCTCCCAACTTCACACAACAGCTAAGCTCAAAGAGAAGTGAGATGCCTAAATCCAAGAGTGATACTCTTCCAGACATGCTCCCTTCCTGCATTTTCTATTGGCCTACAAGCTTATTTTTACTATGTTCTCTGGTATATAATTCTCCCACATAATCTATATAAAATTTTTAAAGCTTAATTCAGTACTGTGAGTTCCTTCTTGTAATAAATTTTCTACCTTTTAGTCAATGAATGTGTTACCAATGTAGGTAATGCCTATGTTGGAAGGGACCTTAGAGATCATCTAGTCCAACCTCCCTGTCATGGGCAGGGACGCCTCTCAATTAAATCATGCTACTCAAGGCACTGTCTAGCTTGGCCTTGAACATTGAGTCAAAGAAATTTTATCAGAAATAAAAACTGGAATTTAGTGCTAGGAAACTACCTTATTAACATTAAATGATCAAATCGCCTTGTAAATTCCTAAAGTATACATTTATATGGCAGGGGGGTTGGACTAGATGATCTCTAAGGTCCCTTCCAACCTAAGCTATTCTATGATTCTATGATGATATGTTTTACAAGCTGAAACAAGTTATTTTTATTAAAAGAATACTCTTAAACGGATCTATACATTTCAATGCTGCCTATTTTTAATGCATATTGTTATTATTTTCATGAACAGAACAGATTTCTTGTTTGGAAGTATTATGCTGTGCTGGAACTACTGTAAGTAATGAAACTTACAGTTGTTCAGATGGAGAGTATAGTAATTCTTCAAGCCTACTGAAGTTTCACTTTATAGCTAAAAAAACCCCAACATTTAAAAATTAAGGACAGAGAGCTACTGGAGAGAGTCCAGCACAGGGCCACCAAGATGATGGAGTGGAGCATCTCCCTTTTGAGGAGAGGCTGAGAGAGCTGGGGCTCTTTAGCCTGGAGAAAAGGAGACTGAGGGGGGACCTCATCAGTGTCTATAAATATGTTAAAGGTGAGTGTAGGGAGGATGGAGCCAGACTCTT